>QJNU01000186.1:8360-121559 GCA_004154915.1 Monosporascus ibericus
CGCTGCCGAGCTCTCTCTCTCTCTCTCTCTCTCTCTCTCTCTCTCTCTCTCTCTCTCTCTCTCTGGTTCAACCGAGACCTAGACAGACTATGTGCGCGCTTTCAATAAATGAGCGTAGGCAAATGAGAAAGTGGCGCGAGTGCGGGGAAATCACCCAAGCCTTTTCCGATAGTGCGGAGAAGCAACCCCCAGAACTCCATGCAATTATGGAGTACCCCGGTGCAAAAACCCCCCACCCCTTGTACACCACTAAGACAAAGATAGCTTAACTTAGGAGCTGTGTGATGAAAAAGAAGTTGCCGTCATCGTATAACTCGTCGGCGGATATACGAACCAGTACATTTGCCAATGTAGAGTTAACGTTATACTATGACTAGTCGTCTATCGGATGCTGTTAACACTTTTATGAGCAAGTCAGATCTTGCTGGGTGCGCCTAGCTGTATCTTTTGTCTCTTCGATCCTATAACAAGTATAAGGGCTGCTATAAAATCCAGCAGCAACCATACCCCGGCCGCTGATGGTCCCTTGCTCTGCCACAACGCCTTTAGCGGCAACGCCCCGATAATATTGTAGGCTACCGATAGCCCCATGTGCGTGCGCGAATCCGCTATAATATAATCCATGAAGTTCATTCCGCCTAATGCGACAAGCTCGGGGCGCATACTGCATCCTTGCCCCTTCACAGGGCCCAAGTGCTCACCAAAATTTGCCTGCGCGCATTGGGCGACAACTCGCCATTTCCCTAGTTCGATCGAGATTGGTACCGCCGGGAAGTTACTCCGCGCCTGGTTCCAGAACGTTTTCTTTATTTACTTCCCCTCCGCAGGCTTAGCTTCGTCCGCGGGCTTCAGTCCGTTGACATGCGGCGGAGTTAATAGATAGCTGGAAGGGATCAGCTTCGCCTTGGCCGCTGGGTTCAGCGTGAGACCGAAGCCGGGCTTGTCAAGGTCGGCAGTCGTTAGATAGCCCTTTGTGGGAATGGGCTCGTCGAGGAAGAGGTCTCCGAACACGGGAAGCACGCTCTTCCCATCGGGCGAGTTCGCCAGGTATTCCTGGAAGGGGGTGTTGGGCTGCGAGATGACGAAGTGGTAGCTGTAAGGTCCGCTCGCGTGCGGCACGACGGGGATATCGTAAGCAGCAGCCAGAGCCGCCACCTTAAGAAGCTCCGTCATTCCGCCCAGCCACATAACGTCGGGCTGGATGATATCCAGATTCCGGCCTTCGACCAACTTGCGGAAGCCGTATCTGGAATACTCATGCTCGCCAGTGGTGAACTTGAGCGTCGGGTGGGCGCGCTTGATCTGCTCGAACCCGTCCGTGTCATCGGGAGACAAGCACTCCTCCCACCAGTTGATATTGAGGTCCTTCGTCTTCTCCGCAATCTCGATGGTGTACGGCACGTTCAAGCTCATGTAGCAGTCGACCATGATGGGGAAGTCGGGGCCTACGCTCTCGCGATGCTTGCGGAGGAACTCGATATTCTTCTTGAGACCTTCGTGGCCGTCGGCCGGGCAGTACGGCAGCGGAACCTTAGCGCCCCAGAATCCCATAGCCTTGGCGGCGGTAGGTTCAGGACCGGTGCAGTAGAAGTTTAGCCGCTCTCGGGCGGCACCGCCAATCAGTTTGTATACCGGCTCGTTACGCAGTTTGCCCAGCAGATCCCACAGCGCCAGGTCAATGACGGAGATGACAGCAACCGGTAGGCCCTTCCGGCCGTAGAACATGGACGCTCGGTACATCTGCTCGAACAGCAGGTTGGTATTTCTAGGGTCGGCGCCGATCAGAAACCGCTCGAAGTGTTGGTGGACGAGCCAGCAGGCCGGCGGCCCTCCAAAGCCCGTCGCGAAGCCCACGGTGCCATCGGTGGCCTCGATCTCGACGAAGAAGGATCCGAGGACATTGATACCCCAGCTCGTGCGTGACTTCTTGTATTGGTCCCAGATTGAGCACGGCGTGGAAATATCCGTATCGATCAGCCTAACAAGGACCAAGATGTTAGCTCTCTTGAACCCCTCTCAGGGGAGATGCGCACTCATCACTAACCAATGACCACCCTTGACGTTGTGATAGTCACCACCCGAGCCGACACCGTTGATCACGTAGGACCTAATGGCTTTGATGGTAGGAAAGACCCTGGCGGAAGACATTGTGCTCACGTGATCCCGAGCGTAAGAGTAAACAAAGGGTATAGCGTTCGGACGAGGAAGACGTAGGTAGATAGGTTGGTGAGGCTGTTGAATGCTCCGAATAAATACCTAGGGTTACTACAAGCTCCGCTCACAGAAAGGGAAAAGAACAGGTATTCTCCCGCGCCCCATACACCGACGGTAATGCGGCTCGGGAATTTAAGCATGGAAGTGGATCTCATGGTACTCGAAAGGGGAGATATCGAGAGAAGGAATGGCATTTTTCAAAAAGAGGGAAGCTCAACTCAGTCGGAGACAGATCTACCGACTAGAGCTAACCCAACTTGAGACCGAATCGCCCGCCTACCCCACACTGATACCAGAATTGCAGAGTTGCAGACAGAGACGCCACCTATATCTATCGGACTATGGCGCCAGGAGATCATGCGAGCCCGCCATGCGGTTATGCATCGTAATCAAGGGGCGGTAGGGGTCATGTATAAGGTAATAAGGAGGACACTATATGCTTTGACGCAGTATAGTGTTAGTGCAGCTACGGAGGAGGTGGCTTCGACAACTAGCCCCTAAGAGTAACGACGGTTGTGACACGGAACCGGGTGACTATGAAGCGATCTCCGCGTCTTGGTTTCATGGCTTCATGGCGCGTTTTTCAGGGATCTGTATTTTTCATCGTCTACCGTGGATCACAAACAAGGTAGCTAAACTCTCTTGAAGTCTTTAGGCTGATTCCTAAGTATACTAAACCTAGTACATGCTCGCTCTGCATTACACCGAGACGCGGGGCATGACGAAGCCCACTTAAACCCTCCAAGCTGCAGCGCGTTGTCCAGCTCTTTGTTTCCCAATTCACGATGACTGGGGAAAGTCAATGTGGGGTTAACGGCAATGAGCTTCACGCGAGAACTGCTCAATTCTTCATTGGGAGGTCGCTGTAGAATAGAGATACCATCCAACCTTTCAATGGCACTCACTGTTGCATATAGTTATCGCATACCCAAGACTTGGTGTTTCTAGTGCCTTCAACCGTTGACTTACACAGAGTTGCGACATACCTGGCTTATAACTGCAGGTGGTTACTGCCTGCCACCCCCTCCTCCCTGAAGATCTTCATCCAGCCGTGCCCCTCACCACCACGAAACTTTTGGGTTCCCACATCGTGAGAAAGAGTGTGTTTGAAATAGAAAGAGACACATAGACAGAGAGAATACCGACGACGTGTCGACGTCTCTACCAGCCATAATGCCGGTCGCAAACCTTCTCCGAGGCAAGACAGCCATCATCACGGGGGGCAGCACCGGTATCGGCCGGGCCATCGCCCTCGAGTACCTACGGCAGGGCTGCAATGTGGTCATCAACCACCTAGACCTACCGCGGGACAAGCCGCATCTCGATTCCCTGGTGGCCGAGGCGGATGCCATCAAGTCGGCGGACTCGGCCGCGGGCGCGTTCGACCACGTAGCGGGCGACGTGACGAACCCGGCGACGGGCGAGGCGCTCGTGCGGCATGCCGTGGAGCGGTTCGGGCGGCTCGACGTGTGCGTAAGCAACGCGGGGATCTGCCAGTTCGCCGAGTTCCTGTCGCTGTCGGCGGACCTGTTCTCGCGCACGGTGCGCACGAACCTCGACGGGGCCTTCTACGTGGTACAGGCGGCGGCGCGGCAGATGGCCCTCCAACAAAAACCGCCCGGCGGGTCCATCATCGGCGTGTCGAGCATCTCGGCGCTCGTGGGGGGCGGGCTGCAGACCCACTACACGCCCACCAAGGCAGGCGTGCTGTCGCTGATGCAGAGCACCGCCGTCGCGCTCGGCAAGCATGGCATCCGCTGCAACGCCCTGCTGCCGGGCACCATCAAGACCCAGCTCAACGAGGCGGACCTCGCCGAAGACGAGAAGCGGCGGTACATGGAGGGCCGCATCCCGCTCGGCCGCACAGGCGTGCCACACGACCTCGCCGGCCCGGCCGTCTTCCTGGCCTGCGACGAACTGAGCGGCTACGTGACTGGCGCGCAGCTGCTCGTCGACGGCGGCTTATTCGTGAATCTGCAGTGAGTCGGTCGATAAAGATGGGAGAAAGGCTAGTGAAAAGAAGTACAGCAGCGGATGATAATCGTGCTGAGGATACGGTCGGGTCGAGGTGGTGATGGGCCAAACAGCAAAAAAGTGAGCTAAAAGGGAGCTGTCCAAATTGCACAAGAGCCGCTATCCATGATCCGTACATGCTAAATAGAAGTTCCGCCTCCTATTTTGAGATTGTGAGGGGGGGGAAGGGATCACAGGTCGTATGGTGGGAGTTTCTCGTGCATCTACATTTAACAAGTCGGATGCGACGTCGGCCTCTATTACGAACGGTGAACAACCCGATATCGATCCTAGACATGAATAGACAGGGCATGTTGGTGTCGAATATGTCTTGGAGAGGAGACAAAACAGGCAAGATATTCCTACGTGGAAAACATTGCACAGGTATGTGTTTTCAGAGGAACTGAAAACACGGGGAGGCAACAAGACACTGGGAACCAGCACAAGAGCAAATAATGATCGCTTCGAACACGTTTTATTCATTGTATGTGTCGTCTCATGAAAACGCCTTATAAAACGCCCTTCTGACAGATTCTAGTCAAAGTTCCTTCTGACCTTTCCATCAATCATACACCGTTACCCTGACCCTGATCCAGAACCCCTAAAACCGATGAGTGCTAATCGAAAAGTTGAATGAAAGAATGCGCCCCCATCTATAGCACGGATGTGCTCTATGTCTATAATGGTGTTGCCATGGTATCATAATGTAAAATCCAAAAAACTCTGATCATATGCATCGCTGTCGAGGGTCGACAGAAATCTAGGAGGCGACCACTTCCACCGATTCCTCGTTATTGGGGCCGTCGAGTGTGAATTTCGGCATGTGCACGAGCTTCGGCTTGTTCTGCGACGTTCTCCTCTCTTTTTGCTTCTTCATCTCGCGCTCAATGCCGTGGTTCACAGCATCCAGAACGTTGTCGACGGTGACGCGAGGCTTATACGCCGGCTCGGTACCATCCTGATACACTCCGGTCTTAACAAGAATGCTGTACCAGTCATTCTCGGCCTTCTCGTTGTACTGGTTGGTACCGCGAATGTCGCTCTCCGGGGTGTCACCGACGAAGTAGACCGTTTCCGGAGGAGCATTCAGGCGGTGTTCGTTCTTTCGCCACCGCTTAAGGAGACGGGTGGCGAACTCGAAAGTACCGAGCTGCGGCTTGCCGAAGGCATGGGTCTGGAGCGTCTTGCCCTTGGTGACTTCCTTAAAGGTGTACTCCACGATACCACGCAGGGCACCCATGCCGAGGCGGACGTTATCGTGGGCCGCAGACCAGACAACGTCATTGTGGGAGAAGTAGATAGGGGGGCCCTCGTCGAAGGTCTCTGAGAGGGTGCCAATACGACCGCCCTTGGACATGGCCAGGTCGATGATGATTTGGAGATCACCGGCCCAGTCGCGGGAGTCGGCAAAGACGAAGATAGCCTCAATGGTCACGTTGCTAAAGTCCCGCTCCTTCGAGTTGATGTACTCCTCCTCCGTAAGCTTGCGGAAGGGAGTGGTGGCGCTGTTTGCCTTAATGATATCGCCGGGGGTGACGACATCCTTGAAACCGTAGCCTTCGGCGACTTGGCGACACTTCTCGCCCTCGCCGCCGACGACCAGTACAGTGTTGTATTTGTCGGCCATCTCGGACATGGGTGTGTGTCCGCAGATGAACTGGGACGGCGAAATCCCGGTCTGGAGCTGACGAGAGAGGTCGTTGCATCGCTCGGCCTCGGTCTTGCCACCACCGTTGGTCAAGAAAATGTAAGGACTGCGAGATTCAAGTTAGCCCAGGCTCATGCTAGTTGGGATCGGCCAAGCTGCACTCACATCTTGATTCCGTATTTGTTCTCGCCATTTAGCACCTTCATGGCCTCAAGGGCCTCAGGGATGGCACGGCCCCCTCGGACGAGAACACCGTCGATATCGAAAGCGAAGGCAAAGCCGTCCGCCACAACATCTCCATCATTGTCGCCGTCGAAAGGAGGGCTAACGGGAGACCCAGCCTCAGATTCTGGCGTTACCGGAGTGGCACTACCAGTTGGACTTAACGAAGGGGCAGTGTCTGTGACAGAAGGGGTCTCGGCCGGTTGGCCAAGGAGGAGCCTTTTGTCCAGCTGAGTTCGGGCGTTCGTGAGCTCATCGGCGAAACTGCCCCTTGAGCGGTGGAAGGCCGATCCGGCAGGCTGTTGCAAGTTGTTCCCAGACATGATGATTGAGGATTTTTGGGAAGGAAGCGGTTAAGAAGCCTGGTTGCTGTTGTTGATGTTGTTGAATCAAGGTTGGGGTAAGGATCGAACTCGACACGCAGTAGAAGCAAAATCGTTTATGGATGAGGTTGAAAACACTAACATTTCCCCTTGGGGTTCGAGTCTGGGGAAACCCATATATATAGTCAATCCAGCGGGTTCAAGCAACCGACAGTCCCCATCATTCTCCAGAGACTGAAGGCCTTGCACTGGTACTGTACATAGTGTACACAGCCGTGAGCTAAGATATGTGGGGATATACAATGTTGGTGTGGACCTGGTTGTGGAGCTCGTTGTATAACGAAGATAACCGACGTACCCCCTATGCGGTTGTCTCTAAGTACAGTATAATACAGTGGTATCTACAGCAGACGTTTCTGACTAGCCGACCACCCAGAAGAATGTTGCCGCACACATGCAGACACGCAGGCAACCCCGAGGACTCAGGAGCACGAGTACGACACGGATCTACACCGCAACAGCATGTCAGTAAGTCAGAACTCTTACACGAAACGAAGTTCCCTCGGCTACTCTACGTTAAGAAGAGAGTTCTGTGCCTGTAGATCTCGAAGAGTCAATCGTCTTTCTTGCTAGTCAATGCTGGGTTCAAGCCGCAGACCCAACACACAACAGTGTTACAACAAAGCCACCACGAAGGAACCCAGGGTCCTTTGTGGGTCCAAGGGTCCTCCGCCCGCCGATCCGCCCAGCCAAGCCGGAGCGAATCAGAACTTGATTGTGCTGTACGGTTCCGTCGTTTCACTTGGAACGGAAAGCCGTCAGGATTGGTTCTCCTTTTCTCCTTGCAGCTGCTTTTGTGGAAACATGGGTTGTTGTCACCATTCAGATATGATATTACGTAGAAACAGACAGGCACGATATACACACATTCGGACAAGGATCAACAAAAGGCGGACCGCTATATGTTGGCGGTAATGCACGGGAATCTTGTATATGAGTGGCCTTGCTATTCCACTTGTCCATACTAAAAATTTAAAACGATGTACGGTATCAATAGTCTCCCGTCAAGTGCTAGCCCGAGCTACTATATCCTGGCCTTTCTGGCATCCGGTTGGATTAATTGTGGGGGATATGGAGATGTGAAAGCGGCGAAGTGCATACTTCCCCATTGTTTATGTTGCTATACCGGCGTTGTTACTGTCTGTTTGTCACCTATACGTTGCGAAGAATCAGGGAAGCCGGATCGCCCCAGAAATATCAGGACCCAGAAGACATCTGGGGGATCAGCGATCGAGAGATTATGGGTAGACGATTCGAAAACTGGGTAAGCAAGAGGCAACAGATACATAGTGTAAAAGACAGTGTAGTGATATGAAAGTTCGCTGTGGAGTGAATCGACTTGGATTGAAAGTTCTGGAAAGGCTGAGGCTGAAGAATCTACGTATGAAAATCGAGATTAGGTAATCAATGCCCTGCGAGGCGAAAAAAAATGCTGGTCGTTCTTGGGGTTCGTAATATAAATTTGGTAGGACTTTGTTTCGTAATAACCTGAGACGTCCACGGATGTGCGTGGCACTGTTGGCCATTGCCCAAGTTACGCTTGACAAAGGGTTTCGTGGTCCTGCCGTCATCCTACGCTGTCAGTACAGCAGATATCGTAACTCTCGGGTACCTCTTGTACGGTAGCTCTCGCATTTCAATCAGGTAGCTACACGTAATAGTGCGACTGGGAACCTGAAGGCTGGGAGGTATCTTCTCTGTAGTTAGAATCAAAGAGGGACATGCCACCGCCCCATATAAAACGGAACCGCAACAGCCTTCCAGCCAATTTCAATACGTGCTGGCGGGAATCAATTTTCTTCGAGGAACTTGTTGCCAATTGAACTTCAAATGAAGATATCGAAAAGAGGCTGTGGGGTCCCACTGTGGGCCGCCGCTTCTACCCTTGCTGTGACGTCACACTGCTTTTACTATGTGGAAACAAGTGGGGAGCCCGGTTTTTCTTTGCCAGCCTTCTCGGTCTTTTACTGCAGCATCTTGATTTTGTATTTTGAACTATCAACCTTAGGACCATCTGCACCTCGATACTTCAACCATGGAGCCTTCCTCTCGGCGAACTATGCATAAAAGCCATGGTCGATATGTACCTTTCCAATCCTCTCCATAAAGAACCCCTCTATTAGTACCTACGCGCTTCTTGGCCGTCGGTGTTGGTTTGTGTGCGTTGCTTTTCGTTGGCCACCAGAACTAATATACTAATCCTGTTTAAGTATACACGCCCATCGCTTTCCGCTCCACCGCTCCTCTCCCATGCCCATGAGGTTTATCGTCTCAAGCTTGATAGCCAATCGGCATGCTCCGTCGATCATAAGTATGGGAATCGTTGGCAACCAAGGGCCACACTAGAAAAAATTGCATCACAACAATGCGCAGGGATATTTCTGTTAGTTGTCTCCACAAGCCCAGTTGTTACCATATGAAGTTAAAAGTAGCGTCCTAGAGAATCGTACGGGATACACACGGGCCACTGTCTTCCAGATCGACTTTTGGTAGCTCACGATAGGACGAAATATGACGGAACCGCTATATCATGTTCATTCCCGTACAAATATGTATGGCAGCTTACATCAACCCACAGTGGACCCGGTGGCCGCAACCAATAGAATACCTTGTCCACTTGTTCTGCTCACGTTAATAATTTACCCTAGAGTCGGACTTCTGTTACCTAGTATACGCTGTTTCTCCTCTCGGCTGGTCGGCAATGTCGGCGGAAGTCGCATCTTCTACGTTGCAGTGGACTTCTCAAGGGGGCCAAAGCCCGGTGTCGATCAAATTGACGTAAGATTTTCCGGGAGTTATATGGCCGTTCCTGCCCCTGTTCGGCAATGGCAAAGGGGGGTTCCGAGGCTGATGAGGGGGCTCCGCAGCCGCAATCTATTCGTGATTCACCCGGCCGAGACCGAATCCGACGCTACCGTGGACCACCTTCCGTCTTCATCAGACCGGTCCGCAAGCTGCCGGCTGGTAGATGGGAGCAATCAAGCCGGTATTTCCCTGCTCTGAAAACGTCGGAAAGTTTTGTCTAATCGATGATCATCCGTGCACGGTGATATCCCGCAAGGAATCGCCCGGAGGCCTATGTGGTCCTTCTTGGGATCGCGAGGTCCCTTCCGAGGCTCTCCCTTGTTTATAGGGCCCTGTCTGACTCTTGTCTTATTTCGAAATCTCGATGCTAGTGGGCCATCGTTTTCCGGGCGCCCGAGGTTCTAGAGAGAGGGTAGACGAATGCCTATTAGGTAGCCCGTCAACAGCCGCTCCATTATCATGTAATGGCAGTGCTAGGGACTAGGATGCATGTGAGATAAACTACCTAGGGTAGGCCTACGCTTTGCCCACTTTTCTTTGATGAGTTATCCCCTACTCTGCTAGTATGCAGCGAAGGATCAGTTCGGTTCTTGGGAGTCGAAATCCTCAAAACAGCTACTCTATAATGCACGATGACGTTCGGGGGCGTTTGAAAGACGGAACACCACCAGTAGTCGCCCACCCTTAGACACAATTCGGAGACGGCCGTCTTGACAAGACAACGATCCACAGCGGACATGGGATTGCTGCGAGAGGGGTCTTCTTAGCACCTCCCGGAGCAACCCAAAACGCCACGGCGTGCGAAAAGGTGTGATGATAAGCTTCCAATGTATGTAGGGTCGTTTGGAAAGGGGGAAGGGACGTGTGGCAGAAGGGGATGGATTGGGATTTGTGCATGTGAAAGCGCAGCATGGTAGCCTTGGCCGCAGCCGTGCACCGTTGTCACATGAAACCTCATGCGAGACATCAATGGGCGACATTAAGGTAGTGGTGGTATGCCAGGTTGTTGACCGAATATATTCGTGGTGTCCCAAATGAACCAAAGGCTTCATAGGCAATTCTAATACGAAAACCAAACATATAAAAAGTTGGACAATTATTATATGCATAGAAGTATAATTAGAACCAGCCGTAACTTCCCGTATAAGCCTATCCGCTGAAACTAATGAGTTATTGCTCAAGGAGTCGTTGGACGGTTATTCGAAAGTGCGCGGATTCTTGGACCAACTCCCTGTAAGCTGCCTCAATTTGCACGCATTGTCGGGCCTTTACTCTACGGATGTGGAACCCCCACGAAGCCACCGCAATGGGCTTCCCCGCAACAACCCGAAGACGCAAAGATCTTCCAAGATCTGGGAAGAGGAGGCCCCTGGAAGAATCAGGCAACATAGCCGCTGGGACCCCGCCCGGCGCAAGCAAGGCGTTAGCTTGGCTGCAGTGACAAGTTTTGCGATTTCCTGAGATAGATGATTGATCGGAATGCCACATGGGAAAAGACGGTCAGTGAGACTCGAGCTACATACGGTATTGTATTTGCTTAGCTGAGAGCTTAACACTAACCGGTAGGCCCCCGGTAAGACACTTCCTCCCTTATAGAGCCGCCCACCATCATACTTTTGCAAGTTGTCAGCTTCGCTTCTGTTATACAGATAAATACGGACACAGGACGGAGTTGCATCGCCAGCCGCATGCGACCGTTTTACAGGACACCAGAATGGATGCAACGTTTCCCGCGTAGCCTTTTGGGGGCCCGTTTGGGTGGGGGTGTTCGGTATTGTTGCAGAGACCCATGGGAGAGGCCGAAGTGCAGGTTCAAGGATGGGTGGATTGCAATATAAGCAAGTTAAACGAGATGTAGGCGCTGATTAAAACAGGCCCAATATATTATGTACATAGAAACGGATCCACACCGACCGAATGTAGCTCATTACACCAGGTAGTGGAGGGTCCGGGGAAGAAGTCGGGGCAGGTCTCTGCGACTTTCGGTCGATAGCTCATCATGCCGTATGCAGTACAGTATCTCAGATGTCTGGAACCGCCTTCTCCGCCGTTAGGGAAGGGTACCGAGCATGATGAGGATACAAAGCCTCAGCATGCACACGTTGTACAAGTGGATGTAAGCTGACATGAGAATGAACCACCTAGCTACCTACCAGGGTCTAGGGGAGTCTGCACACGCCGGCCTACGTTGCCATAACTAAAACATGTAATCAACCTGCGGTTGGTAGATTAAGGCAGCGAACGGCCATTGCCATGTAGAAATGAGGGAACAATAGCAACGGTAAAGTTTCAACGACTGGACGGCCGCCAGATGGCGACGGGGTTGGTCTCTTCCTTCGAGTAGACCCATCGAACACAGAATGCTGGGCTGGCTGGTGGGCTGGTCGTGTATCCAGTTAAAAAAAATTCTAAAAATAAAAAAAGTAAAAATAAAAAATTTACATATAAAAATATATATAAAAAATTAAAAATAATAAAAAAAGAAAAGAAAAACATAAACAGGCAGGGCGGTAAAGGCAACCGCGGTTTATCGCACTACCAGGAGCGGCAGCGATCAGCGGACGGTTGGCGGACGCTGGGTGGCAGAGCCTACATATATAGAGTCGCAACAGTGGGCGACCAAGAAGAGGTTAAAAAGAGAAAGATTTTCGTCACGGCCCCGTACGAACTATGCAGGAATTCTGCATCCGCGAGCTGGCGATCACCATACAAATCGTAGGGGAGCAAAGGGCAAGGGGGGAGTTAACCCGAAGAAGACTTCTGAGAGGGATGACGACGGTACCTGATTATCACATGGAAACCTTTTTGTCTTTTATCCGGCATACCTAGGTATTCAATCATATTGCTTCCAAGAAAGGGGGGCCTAGCTGTCGCCAAATGAGCATTCAGGGCAAGGGCAATTGCGGCGCGTTAGCTAGCGGGCCAAAACGATCCTTCTGCATCCCCTGTCTGATATCCATTGGCTGGGCCTACTTGGTAAGCTTCAGCTGTCGGCGTGCAGAAATTGAAAGGGGTGGGGGAAAAAAAAGACGCCATAGCCTCAAAAAGTTCAGACAAAGCCACATCCGCGTCGTCGTGGCACTGACAGCAATTGGGATGGGCCCATGAGCGGGCGGTTTTGAATCCCCTGTCTATAGACGCTTTATGATATGTATGATTGTAATTGAAGCGTGGGATATTTTGGTTTGAAGTATGGACGATGGTGTTTTTGAAGCTATCACTGCATGCATAGGGGAGCTGCCGAGGACTTTAATGCTACCTAAGATGCGGGGGGTTGCCTTCTGCCATTCCTGGGCATACATAGCTAAGATGACGCAGGGGGAGGACAACCTAGCCACGCGTTCTAATGGCACATGCTGAATTCAGCCAACTATTGAATCAACTATTTATGAAGTCATTAAAGAATTATATAAATGCACTGCGCTTAGGGTATTGAAAGGCCCCATTGCGAACACTACCTTCGGACTGCACTTCGACGTCACGGCTTTTCATCCCATGGCAAGGGGTATGTTCCCACCCAGTCCGAGACTTCCGAGCGCAGCTGCACAATCTCAGAGTCCTCGTCACCGTTGCGCAAGTATTCGAAGAAGGACTTCAGTTTGTACTTCTCTCCCTTGTCCTCGGTCGCTTTGCGTGCAGCTTTATCGATCCTCGACGCGATCGTGACTGCGCGTCCCACGATATCCGCCACTCTGGTGAAGTCATCCTCCGTGAAGCCGCGCGTTGTCATCGCCGGCGTGCCCAGGCGCAGGCCGCCTGGAACCATGGCCGACTTGTCTCCAGGAACCGTGTTCTTGTTGCTCGCTACGCCGACGAGCTCGAGGACACGCTCAACCCGTGCACCGTCGATAGATTGCGACTTTAAGTCCACTAGCACGAGGTGGTTGTCGGTTCCTCCACTAACGATCTTGTACCCGAGGCCGCCATCATCCTTAGCGTTTCCCAGACGAGCCGCGAGGGCCTTGGCGTTGGCGAGAACCTGCTTCTGGTATGCACGGAACTCGGGGCTCTG
Organism: Monosporascus ibericus; assembly: GCA_004154915.1. NCBI lineage: Eukaryota > Fungi > Ascomycota > Sordariomycetes > Xylariales > Monosporascus > Monosporascus ibericus. The sequence goes on from QJNU01000186.1 coordinate 21,658, forward strand.
CGCCTGCTTCAATGCGACAGCTAATGCGGTGATGGTATGATTGTGGGGACCGCCCTGGTGCCCGGGGAATACCGAACTGTTGATGGGACTCTCGAGGTCGTATAGTATCTCCTGCTTGGTTTTGGGGTTGACCTTCCTGACACCCTTTCGGTAGAATATCATGGCGCCCCGAGGCCCACGTAGACTCTTGTGGCTCGTAGTTGTGACAACATCCGAAAAGTTAAAGGGGCTGGGAGCGACTTTGGCCGCCACTAGACCAGAGATGTGTGCCATATCGGAAACTAGGTAGGCGTTGATCTTGTCACACGTCTCCTTCATCAATTTATAATCGATGAATCTGCTATAGGCGCTTGCGCCAGCCACGACAATTTTAGGCCTGTATATCTGCGCCGTCTCGTCGAGCTTCGCATAGTCGATGATGCCCGTTTCCTCGTTTAAGCGGTACGGCATCGTTTCAAAATACTTAGAAATGGCCGAGATCTTCTTGGTAGCCGTTTGATAGCCATGAGAAAGGTGACCGCCGTGCGGAAGATCCAGACCCATCAGACGGTCGTGTGTGTCCATTAACGCCGAGTAAACGTAAAGGTTTGCAGGGGCACCGGAGAGAGCTTTCATAGGGTTTCGGTTAGATCCCCGTCACTCCGAAAGAGATGACCGGCAACGGGGTTGACTCACGCTGAACATTAACTCCCCATTCCTTCGGGTCCAGGTCAAAGGCTTCCAGAGCTCTCTGCTGGCATAACCTCTCCGACTGGTCAATAAATTCATTGCCGCCGTAATACCGTGCACCGGGATAGCCTTCTGAGTATTTATCTACCTCGAACCATCAGCGTCGTCGCCTTGCGGTGCAGTGGACGTTCATACTTTGCATAGGACTTCCCAAGGCATCTAGCACTGCTTGCGAGGTAAAGTTTTCGGAGGGGATAAGGTTGATGAAGTGCATTTGTCTCTTTTTTTCCTATCACCCCTTATGAGCTGCCATCCACGATTGTCTCAAAACAGTAGGTGATACCTTCTCTATGATGTCGAAGACAGTCTTGTCGGCTTGTTCAAGATGCGCCGAGAGGAGCTGTAACATCCGATCAACATTTACGCTGCTGCGGTTCGACACAGATTAAGGCATACTAACCCGCTGTTGCCCTTCTGACACGGCAGACGAGTTCCATCTCCTAGCACTGTTCTGGAGAGCAGTCGGCGCCGCCAATCTCGATATCGGCCGGATGGCGCGCGAGGCACCTCGCAAAGCGGGGCGAGACATGACTGGTAGCTTTGCTTCCAATTGGTTTCTGCGTCAGCTTTTCTATGGCGAACAGAGATAGAAGACCAGAAATTCCAGCAGTCCTACGAAGGAATTGCGTATACTGCCATGCTAATTTCGAGTTGTTGGTTCCGTATACGTAAGACGGTATCTCCGGTCTCGGGTTGCGATGACCTCTAATTCTGAGGAACCCCAAGCTACGCTAGCTCTGGAGGAATCATCAAGTAAAGAACGCGGGGCACCCCCAGGTAGCATCAGCCACTCCGCCAACCCCGATAACGTGGCTGTGGCAAAAAATTGGATCAACTCAGGTCATGTGACTTTGCTGATTACCTACTAGTATCTGTCTCCGGATACTTTGAAAATCTCTTCTTTTTTCTTCCTTCTGTATCAACTAAACCGGAAATGACGAGTCCCCCTACCCAGCATATCTGTTTCCGCTTCTGCGGGTGCATGCTGACATGTCTCGGCGGCATCTCACCACCTTTAAGAGACAGTTTGAAACCATCTGATCCGAGTTTGGCTGATCAATTTTGACATATGTTACTTGATATTCCGTTTGGTCATCGGTCCTAGTCATGAGCCCTCTGTAGCCTACATCAAACGCTATGTACTCTCACCACATGATTGAACCCTTGAAATGTCATATCATTTAGCTTCGGTGGTGTTATTATCTTTGTCTCCTGTGTTGTACGATATTGTTAAAGAAACAGATAGCTTGCCCCTGGCCAACCCAACTGCGGAAAGAAAACAACGAAATGCGGAGAAACTGATCAGCCTCTCCGGAGCGTTGCTGAGGTTCTCGCATCCTGTGCGGCTCTAATGCTTGCGATGACTGACCTAGACAATGCCTGACCATGATCGCCTTTTGGCGACCGAACAGTCGCAGACAGGTTGGTGGCTTAAAGGTCTTTCAGCCAGGGATGATATTCGAATGATACCTAGACCTGTAGGCTTCCTCAAACACCTTTGCCACTCTATTGGCCTCGTCGGCCGGTAGGTGGGCAGTATCATCAGTTCCGATATTAATAAGACGATCTCCCTTCAAGGCCCGGTACGCCTCCCGTAGATCCGGGTCGTCCAACGTAACCACCGCGAATTTCACCCAGAGCTCGAAGGTCTCCTCGAGGACGACGCCAGGCAGCTTATGGAAGAGACCAACCCGCCCCTTACCCATGACACGTTTCAGGGTATGGAGAAGGTAGACCGGCATAACTTCACCGTGGCGGCGCTCGGGCAAACCGAAACGACGCTGGCAATTCGGGCAGAAACGGTAAAGGTCAATCTCCTGGTGTAGCGTTTCACCCAGGGCGTGGAGCAGGTCCTGAAGGCCGAAGCGAGAGTGAAGCGGGAGCTGTGCGCTATGCGAGCAAAGGTAGTCATTGATGGTGGCCCCGAGGAGGCTGTTGCCAGCGACGCCATGCCCTGCGTTATCAATGAGCGATGACATGCTGGATCTAAATATGCTAGTTTTGTATTCTGTTGACAAGTTTTGTGGACATTCGAGGATGTATGTATGAAGTATCGAATGGGAATACTTTCCACGAATATCCCATAGCTTTTACATGAGCAAGTAACAATTAGCTCGTTCATGTACTCTTCAATGATTAAGGACACAACTTGACCTCACTTTTGAACGTCCTTGCGTATATGAACAGGGTCTATTGGAACAATTCATCCATGTTTTACCCTTGCCCCTTAGTACGAATCAAGTATCATGTAGCCAGCGATCTAATCCAAAGGAAAACCATCGTATCCGATGGTTTGGACGAACACAGACACCATTCATAAACTCACCTGTGTCTTGGCCAAGACTCCCCTTGATGGACGAATGTCTCTGCAGGGCTTAAAGCGGCACTCGAGACTGCTGACGAGCTGATCAGTGATAACCTGTCCTGATTAGCACCTTATCGGATTCTAAGTCTCATTGCACAGTAAGACCTTTTGCGTTCTTCCGTTTGAGTTTCAGGTGCATCCATACTCGCTCAGCCGCGCCAGACGTGGTATCGTTATCGTGATAACAATCGATGAGACGCACGACCGCGAGTCAAGCCGGATATACCCCCCGTGTACTTTCGCTGCTCCCAAAACATCTATCGAACTGTCACGAGAGTGGGATCCCCGCGATCAACACATGCTTTGAATTCTTCTTCCTCATTATCTCATCGAGAAGAGCCCGTCCTTGCAGTGTCCCGGTTAGACGGCCCAAATAATCGGTTTGTTCGGCGGCTCCTGTACCCCTTGCGGTCCCTGAAAAAGGGGTCAATGACGCTTGGTCCTACTCTAATGTTCGCTATCATTTGGTTTGGCCATGTATCCCGGGACACTTCCCTTGTATGTTCTTTCATGTGACTAACGTAGATGCGTTCATACAATGGCCGACGTTACACAACATCAGATTAGGAGGCATCATGTTGGCAAAGTCCACAATGGGGTCCGCCGTGGATTCCATCCAGAACAAGGGTTATACTGACATGTAAATTTGATTGCTGCTCTCGTCACGGTCCGACTCATCTCTAGAACCTGAATAACCTACTCCCACACTACGACGGCAACTACGGTGGGGGCCTTGCTCCCCAAATTGGTCCCCGGATAAACAGACGCCGCGTTCCGGTCAAATGAGAGGTCCGTAGCGTCCACGCTCAAACCGATATGAGTAGAGGTCTAGCCTCTCGTTTTGGTAACCAATCTCTGCCAGTTATCCCTGAGACTCTCGTCTGAGGAGATAGGAGTACAGGGCTACTTAAGGGGTTCTTGACATCACATGTGGCCAGTATTCACAGTCGTCCATCGGAAATTGTAATCTCATTCAAGATACGTTGTACTGCAAAACTATGGGCGACCAAATTGTCACCAGGTATCATGATGTCTTCAGAAATTCGCCTGCCACATCCACGCATTATAACCCCACAATGCTAGATCTCCTTCAGTATCTCGTCAACTGCGGGCAACCCGAGCACGCGGGGAGAGAGAACTTCGTCTCCACGTAGACCTTCTGCATCATATCTTCTCGATTGTTGAACTTGGAATAGACTTTGTCGAGATCCTCCATACGGACGCGGTGCGACACCATCTGCAGCGGGTCGAGTTCACCCTTCTGGATTTTCACCAGCAGGTCGTCCCAGTACTTCTGAACTGGAGCCTGGCCGTTACCGATGAGCCGGATGCCGCGTTGCATTAGCGAACCAATGTTGAAGTGGTTGGTCTGTACATGATGCGTAAGTCTCTGACACTCGAGCATACATTAAAAGGAGGCCACAGGGCCACTTACATAGCCAACATATACACCGGTAATTCCGACACGACCGTAGTTGCGCACGGACTCAATCATTTCGTTGACGATTTCACTCGTGTCCGTCTCAGCTCCGACCATCATCTCAAACCAGTGCATCCAACCCTTGGCATATTCACCCGCAACGCACTATAGGATAAAATTAGCCTTCTATTCAAACGAGACGCTCCTCAAGGGCATCCGGAACTCACCTCGATTGCAGCATCAGGTCCCCTTCCGTCACACAACTCCTTCAGCTTCGACACTATGGTCGGCTTGTTGGTAACGCCAAAGGACAGTTGCTTGTAGTCGACCAGGTGGAGCTTGTCAGCATGCGCGGCCGGCCAGTGCTCCTTGACGAACGTCAAGCGAGGCTCCGTGTCGACGAAGATGATCTTGGAGGCACCAGCCTCCGCAGCGAAGACACCAGCCATCTGGCCAATGGGGCCCGCGCCCCAGACGGCAACCTGGTCGCCAGGGTAGATAGCAGTGTCATGGACGGCATTATAGCTCGTGGCGAGGACGTCGCTCAGGAACAAGGCCTTCTCATCCGGGACGTCATCGGGAATCTCGAGGAGGTTGACGTCACCCAGCGGTACGCGGACGTACTCGGCCTGACCACCACCAAAGCCACCAGTGAAATGTGAGTAGCCGAATATGCCGGCAGTCCGGCCGCCGTACATGGCCTGCGCCATCGTGTTCGAGTTTGTCCTCTCGCACTGCGACGTCAGCTTCTGTTTGCACTGGAAGCACTCGCCGCAGGCGATCTGGAACGAGGCGACGTAGCGCTTGCCCTTCTGGACCCTCTTGATGTTGGAGCCGACCTCGTCGACTATGCCGCAGAACTCGTGGCCGAGGATGTCGCCCTTGTTCATCTGCACGACGGTGCCGTGCAGAAGGTGCAGGTCGCTGCCGCAGACGGTGCTGCCGGTGACCTTGAGGATGACGTCGTTGGGCTCAAGGATCTTGGGCCGCGGCACGTCGCGCACCTCGACCGTGTTCTTGCCCATCCAGCACAGCGCCTTCATCGTGTCGCCCTTGTCGCTGTTTATTTCCTTGTAGTTCGCGATATCCTGCGCCGTGATGCTGCTACCGTCGTGTCCGATGGCCTTCTCAGCCGCATATGCTGCCTGCGATACCGCCATTTTCTGCAAGGTAATGTCTCGTTTGGCGCTTTTGGTTACAAATAAGGGATAAGTTATGCTTTCTGTTTCTCGCGTGTTGATTATCACAATTTATTCGTTGAGGCTCTTATTCAAGGGGAATTCAACGGTCCCGAGTACAGGGCACCGCTTGCATATAAAAGAGGCCGTGACTCCATCTATGACGACGACACCGTAACGTAATCATCACAAGGCTTCTGGGCCTTATATTCTTCCTCATATACCCTACCCGCGGTTGAAACCCAAATAACGGTTGATAGGGGAAGTGGTAAGGCCTTGTTGCCGAATGTATGACGTTACGATGAGCGATTCTTCGAGAGCCGTGCCTGGGCGACGTCATCCCCGCCACGGAGTACCAAATACATCTCAATGACGAGTTTCCGCTGTTCCCGCCCATCTCCGCTAAAGCTCCTCTTTAGGAAGCACATCTTTTAATCCTGCTCTTGGAATCGTAGAGGGGTTGCGAATAGCGTTCCCCGAATTAAGCGGGCGTCCGCAGTTTATAAGATGATGTCATCCCGGTCCGGGGCCAGGATCTTAACTCCGACGCCCGATTGATATGAATTGGCAGCTGCTTATTAGCTGCATGGCACCGACTTGTCTTTCAATACTGAAAGTTCCAAGGGGAGAGACAAGCGGTAACGGCTTATGAACGAACGCCAGGGGCCTTGGAAATTCCCCCGATAGGAACGCTATGATACACTCACCTACTACCTTTTAGTGAGATACCGGAGCGTGAGGTATCGGGACGTGGTATGATAAACGGTTGCTAAGATCTTGAGACACCATGACTGCCTCGCGCCCTCTGAAAAAGGAGATGACAGGGTATAGGAAGCTATCCCTTACTAAACTTGAAACCCGAAGGCTGATCGGTCTTTATATGGATGATTCGGGTGTCCATCAAGGTTGTCAACATAGCCAAACATGACCACTTATACCTACACAGCACCTGTTGCCGACGTCGCATCAATTCTCGGACAGGGCAGACCCTGATAGCAGCACTACGCCATGCATTACTTCTGTGATGTGTCCTATGTTTATTTACATCTAGTCTTTCTATATTTCGTGGTAAACACTATTCTCGATCCTATCCGAGCCTCCGTATTACTTCATTGAATTCATCATAAGGTGATGGAATGGAAATGGATAGTTCTTGAAGTGAGAAAAGCAAGAAGCAGGCAGAGGCTTGGCTTCATGCTGATGTGCGCCCAGTGCCGATTGTGAAATCCCGGGGCCCTCTATAATATTGAATCACCACACTGCCGTGATCCTCCATGGCAAGTTGATCCTTCGTGATCGTGTGGACCCCCGTGAGGTTTGTCCCTTCGCCCAGGGGAGACATGACCGTCAGAGCCAACGATCCATCGCCAAGAGCTACCGACCAGCTATAGGCGGCATCCTCGCAGCCCGTTGGCCTGACTGGCGGCAGAAGATCGGGGCCTGGCAGCATGAGGCTACAGTGCGTCGGCTCCAGAGCGCTCGTCGCGGCCACGTCGAATTCGTAACTGCTCTCCGTGGTAAGCGCACTACCCTTCCGACCCCCTAAAAGTGTCACTCACTTGCAGTACAGACTGTGGGGAATGCAACTTCCTGCGAAGGCCGACACCTTGTACTGAGTCGCCTGTCTCCCGGTCAGGGCCGCGCCGAGTGCGGGTACGGCTAACAGCGTGGAGCAGATAGCGCTAGCCTTCATGGCGGTGGTCGAGGGGATGATATGCGTTGTTGGCTGCTTACTTTCTGAGGAGATTGGAGCTAATGGTCACAGATGGGAATCTGGATCTTTAAGTCCGAGAAGCGAGCTTCATTAACTTCAGATGGTCCGTTGCCCGCCAGTATGGATACGCCCGCGTATATATATATACATATACATATGTTTCGCCTTATGCGCTAGGCTTATATGAGAGTTGGGTTTTGACAACTCGCTACGATAGGCGCAGCGGCAACCCACGACGTTACATTGTCCCGGCGAATTCAACGGCGCCAAGCGGTCGATCATCTCGTATTCCCTGTTTATGAATGATGACATAACAAGACCATTACAACTCGATATTGGTTGTCTCGGGCATATTCTCGTTACGAAGAGATGCGCTTGCCTCTCAGCCAGTAGAACCGCTCCAGCACAGTGAACGTCGCAAATTGGCAACATGCTCGACCATTTCCGGCAGCCTTGTGTATGTTTCTATAATTGTCAAGAAAACCCACTCCAATTATCGAGCATTTCCATGGGCATCTGGGTCGCCGTAACATGGACAAAACTGCTTATCGGGATTTAGTGTAGAATGGTTGGTGATATCATTCACTATGGTCATGATAGGGTGTTGTGAGAAGTCTATAATGCGACCTATTATACACCAGGGATATTTAAGGGAAATGACGACGAAGCTTTCCACAAGCCAGGCGAATGCTAGCCTAAGCGCCCGTGCAAGTTCATAAAGGTCTAGGCTACCAATTTTTAAGTCTTGATCTCAGCTGGCAACTACTCCACGGACATGAGGCTTGCCTTGTACAAACATATCTACATCCAGTCCCTATAAAGCCTTGAAGGGCTCATCCTTAGACGTTAACAACGACACCAAGCCATCTGTGTGCACCAGCGCGGAATTGAGGAGCACCTCGGAACTCACGATGAGAACCGCCTATAATTATTACTATACGTACCTTGGTGGCGATGGGGATTCATTTGATTGGCATTGAGCGATATGCCGCTTATATCCTTTCGATGCCTGGCTTGAGAGGCTCTCGGAGTATGATGTCTATGAATATTACGACGGAGAAGGTGCCGTGAAGCCGAAACCCGGCCTAAAGAGGACCTCCCGAATGCATGCTTCAGCGGCCGGACAGAAGGCAAGGACGAACAGAAATTTGTGTTCATGAACTAGGGACCATTATTGGCCATCATCTGAGACCTGTTGTCACCTCAAAGAGGTCCTGACCTAAACCTGTCGCTAGGATATGCCTTCCCAGCAGTACCGGATGAGTCAAGCTACCGATTCATGAACATTATAACCAAAGTCAGCTAAGGCTAACCGTGGGTGGTATGTTAGACACTTTACGACCTTCTCCGACTATGGAGGGCCGTGTATCAAAGGTTTCCGTAGTATTGCCACAATAGCACCTTAGACACTGTCAAGTATAATGCCCTTTAACATTGCGTCTCCTTTATGAACACTATATATCTCTAGGTCCTGTGGAATATCCGTGACTGTCATATGACCCAATCGCAACTCAGACCCCGGTCAGTAAAATTCGGCCAGTTTTCCAGATAGCAGCGCTAGGTCTGTTGGTCGCAACCACCAAGTCGGAGGACAAAAAAATGGTGCATAACAAGCAGATACGCTCTTGGAATCCCTCGGCCATTTGCCCGTCTTTTGGGTGTCGATATCACAGTAGGCTAAAAGGGGTGTGTGGCATGTGGTATGCCTACCTTAACTGGCAGACTATAGCGCATCCACCGGTCCGTGTAATCGCAAAGCAATATGTTCTCGACGAGACATTAGAATTACCCTCCAACTTCCAGGTCGACCCAATAGAAAAGTTAATGTCATATTCAGGTTATTTTCTAGCGGTGTAGAACCCAGCTAAACCAGCGGCACAAGGATCGGTAGAAACTAGAAGACCATGGAATGTTTGATACCCGCCTCATTTTTCACAACTCGGTACGCGAGGACCGAGCCCTCTTCTTATGTGTATCAGACTATAAGGCGAAACCCGAGTTCTTTTTTAGCAACTCCACTAATCAGCCCCTACGTGATACCCGTATCTACTGTTGCGAGACCCTTGGCGGATTTATACACCGGACCCACTACCCCTATTGCTTGGATATAAGCCTCCTAAGGATTGAGCGCAGTGTTTGTTGTATATACTTAATGTGAAGCAGTTTTCTGCATCTTTAAATAGCCTCATCTCAGAGAACAGGTAGGCAAATGCCTTAGCCTGGTGTATTCCGATGCCATTCTTTTTCTGGTGCTGATATCTGTGACTAGAGTCGATTAACTACCCTCCGGTATCTTAAGGATATGTAGCCTCAATTCTTCATTTCCGTATAACGGCGTCGGAGCTGCCAAATTCCGACAGTAGTAGTTCGTCACCCGAGGTATTCGATCTTCGGGCAACTGCTCGCCATATTGGCTGGAACTGTGTAGCTCCCTTTATGTTGAGTTACCGAGAAGCAGCTCTCTTGGCATGTAACGGCTGTCCTAGGAGAATATCGCGCTCTTGAGTTATACAAGGTTACACAAGTTGGCATTCTCGATGGCATCAGCGTCCTGCTCTAAACCATGGCTTCGTACAGGGGAGTGAGAGCTAGACCTCCACGGCAAGGGGTAATCAACGACCAGGAGAAAATACGCTTTTACTCAGAGTTGCAGTACAGCCGTGAAGGCCGCATTCACGTCGGACTCGCTGACTGAACAAGGGTGGGCATGATTCCCATGGGGAAATAAAATCATAGCGTCCCTGGAAAAGCAGACCGGAGATATTGGCTGCGTATTCTGACGCCCATGTCTCCATGTACTCTGATGATATCAGGTCTGCTTCCTTTTCATATCGCTCACTGGCCATCATAACTGTAGATTGCGATCATGCGTAGGGTAGTCGGGAGGTGAATCATCCGCCAACGGATCCGCGCGGAATAGATAAGCGCATCTCGCAGAACTCCGAAGGGAAACTATTCGGCGTGAGGCGTCGAATGTGAAGCTCTTATTCGTCGAGCTATCCCAGGTCCAGGTTGGCATGCATTTAATTGGGAAGTTCACGCTCTCCCATTGGCTTGAGCTGTACCATCGCAGCTGGCTGCATTCCCCAGCATGTCTGCATAATCCAATTCCCTACGGGCGCCGCTTAACGGTGAATACATATAGTCTGGCTGTGGCCCCGGAGCTTAGGACTCAGAAGAGAGTGCTGTGATCCTGCGGACGAGACTCGGGCGTCACAATCCGTCAAATGACATTCTCGTTGCCTCGATCGGGAAGGTCTTAGCAACGCCCATGGGTTGCATCACAGCTGCCACCCTCACACTCAGTGCCAGCTACCATGGCGCAAAGTGCTTCCAAAGATTTTGGTAATCAGAGACTAGTCGCTCCTGTCGTACACGATGCATAGCACCCTAGCCTCTCACGTATAAGGCGTGTTATCCTCGCATGAGACTGGGTGTCCTCTGCGCGATGTGACTATCATAAGCCTCAGGTCGACCATGTTTATCGCAACCTTGACCGCATTATTTTCCTGCACGTTCGCGGACGTCGTTCTAAGGCCGGAGGCCTTTCAACTAAGCCGTGACGACATCGGCGACTTCAGCGACATAGCTTTCGGCAACGCAAATGACGTTGCCTCCATCGACCCCGACACAGAATGCAGATCTATCCCTGGTGATCCGGGTTGGCCAAGTGAGGGCGAATGGAGCCGTCTGAACGCTTCTATAGATGGTGCTCTTCTGAAGCCGGAACCGGCCGCTGCCACTTGTTACCCTGGGCCCGACTACGATCAACAGAGATGTCGTTTCCTGGTTGAAACAGCTGCTTCAGTCCGTTGTAGGTGGCCCGTAGCTGGTCGGGATGTGCAGATTCTCGTATCCCATCCCGTTTGCAACCAGCTACTAATAGACGATCAGAGTAAACCCCTATCGATGAACCCGAATGTGGCTGTTACAAGCTGCAGTTCACGTCCCCTTAGCTGTCCCATTGGGAAAGAGAGAATAAGAAACTAGGCTGTCTCGTAGAGAACTGATACCTTGCAGACTTCTGGATCGATGACCCCTTGGTAGCTCTGGCGGAGTGGACCCAAGGGAGTACGTGTGTGGCGACCTTAGATCCCCAGGGTAGCTGTACCCACGGAGGCTTTCCGGTTTACGTCGTGAACGCCACCGGTGTGAAGCATGTCCAGGCGGCAGTTAACTTCGCACGTAACAGGAACATCAGAGTGATAATAAAGCAAGTTTACAGCCTATAACCCCCTTTGGAGTAGGATCCACATCCTGACAGCGCCGTAGGAACACTGGCCACGACTTTGGTGGCAGGTCTGTGGGGGCCGGCTCGCTGAGCATCTGGGTTCATCACCTCAAAGACTTCGAGCTTCTCCCCGAATACACTCAGGGGAACTATACAGGGCCTGCCGTTCGCTATGGCGCTGGCATCGAGGCCTGGGAGATGTACAACTTCATGGCGGCCAACGGCATCACCCTAGTTGCACCGGGGGGTAGCACTGTAGGCGGAGCTGGCGGGTGGCTCAGTTCTGGAGGGCACTGTAGTATTACCTCGACGTTCGGCCTGGGAGCGGACCAAGCCCTTTCCATAGAAGTCGTGACAGCGGATGGAAGGCTCGTTACAGCGGACCCGGAAACAAATACAGACCTCTTCTGGGCTCTTAGGGGAGGCGGCGGAGGTAAGCAACAAATTCGAATACATTTCTTGACCGAGTCCATTGAAATTCTACTGACCGTATACAGCAACATACGGTATCATCACTTCAGTCATCATGAAAGCATATGCGCCGATCAACCTAACTACCTCGTCGTTGGCTCTGAGGACTCCTTCCCCCATATCTGACATCGACACTTTCTGGCAAGCTGTCAGCCTATACTACCGCTTTTGTGCGGACATCCTGGATGCTGGTGGCTATGGCTTCAGCTACATCTACCCGGGGGCAGACAACAGCTACCGATTCACAACCAGCTCCCAATTCCCCGGCAAGACACCATCGGAAGTGCGGGACTTCATGCAGCCGCTGTACGACGAACTGGACCGCATAGGCGTCAACGTGGTCAACCCCACGCCCACGACCCGAGTCTTCGGCTCGCCTCGCGGCGGCGGCGGAGATCGGCCGGTCAATACCCGATACCGGTCCCGGCTGCTTCCGCGCGAGAACTGGGAAGACGACGAGCTGTTCAACAGGACCATGGCTGCCATACGCGAGGCGACCGAAGGGGGCTACGAGAACGACTTCTACTTCCACGGCACGCTGACCTCGCCGACCGAGGGGGTGGCGGGGTGGCCGGGTCGGGACAGCGCCGTGATCCCCGCGTGGCGGAACAACAGGATGCACGCGATGCTCATGGATCTCCAGCCTGTCGGGGTCACCGCGGCTGAGGCGAGGGATAGGGATGCCATGATGCAGACGTACATGCAGCTCCTCAGAGACGTCTCCCCCGGGGCTGGGTCGTATATGAATGAGGGGGATCCCGGGGAGCCAAACTGGCAAGAGGCTTTTTACGGCGAACACTACACAAGGTTGCTGGAGATCAAACGTGCTCGTGATCCATGGGGTCTATTCTGGGCCCCAACGACGGTTGGCAGCGAAGGCTGGGAGGTTCAACCTGTTGATGGCTACCCCAACTCTCAAAACGGGCGGCTCTGCCGAGTTACCCCTTTATCGTAGAAATTACGAAAAGCAGCAGCGCACAAGCAATAGGGGTTAAATACTGGTCGATTGGGATCAGGTGACGGAGTTCTTGTCGAGAGCTACGCAAATGCCAGAATCTTGACATACGGATAGTGGCAGGCAGGGCAGACGTACATGTTACTCGCGAAGGAGACACGCCTAGAATTCTAAAGCTGACTACGTTGATGTATTGGTTCATTAGATCATCATTATGCATTCCTTTGAAAGTTCATGTTACGCCACTGCAAGATGTCTCACCCATTATAAAGTTTAGTTCTCGGCGTACTATGTCTCGTCATGATACCATTCATTTGGTATGACACCAGGTAGAAGTTTCATGAGCCGAACCACATGTAGCAGATACAGCTGAATCTACCATATCGGCCATGTAGGGTCCATTGCCAGTTCAACTTGAGCGAGATGGATACGTTGTTCCTCTAGGTCGTCGAAGTGCTTCCGGGGCGTTGCTTTCGCATCCTCCTCTGGCTTGACGAAGTACGGTCCGTCGACATCACATTGTGTGTAGTTGTTTGGTAGCGTACCGTTATATAAGAAGTTACGGACGTGCTTAGCAAGGCATGTCGATGGTACTGCGAGGGAGCAATGCCCATATCCCTTGACCTCAACGATTTGGGAGCCTTCGAATGCGGCGTTCGCAGCTCGTGCGGATACCAGTGCTAAGATAGCTGGGATCAGTCGTGGATTACATGGTAAACAATTAAGATTCGGCTTTACAAAGGCGAAGACATGTAGTCATCGAAAAGGGAAATCACCCAGGTTAACTCCACTGGAGGAAAGGAATGCAGAGAACATATTGGACCGGAAAGAGGACTTACGGCAGACAGGATCGTATGTCGTGGAAAGGATGAGGAGGGGATGCACCGTCTCGACCCCCTTTCTCGGAACATAGGTGTGAGTAGTCGGCAGAATCCATTGCTGCTTGTCGTAATAATCGTGAACCTGAGTGGCACCAAAAAGAGACGAATTGAAGAAGGGCTGAAGCTTATCCAGGAGCGCTTCCCTGTCCTGAGGCCAATTCTCAGGCCCCGTCAAGCCGTCGTTCAAAATAACAAATCTGTTTGAATCCCCGGCCAGGTCCCAAGCATCTCCGCTACCGTAGGCCAAGAATGCTTCAGTGGCATTTCCCTCGAGCATCTTTGCGAGACGATCCGCGAGACCGTACCAGTTGAGAGGCTTGTACAATGCGGGAAATATGGCGCTATACATGACCTTGTTGTAATCGAGCGCCCCATAGGCCGAGTTATTGACATATACGCTGAGAGGCTGTTGCTCAAGGCTGGCTGCGAGCGACAGGACCTTGTCCCATAATTCCTCCTTGGACCTCGCAAGCGACGATAGCGTGCAGTTCTTGCCTGCTTTGATGCATTCATCGAAGAACCCCTCAAGTACGTGCTCGGTATCCTCCAGCGACTCGAAATCCCAAAGGCCGGCATACCAGTCATTCTGGTTAGCCACGCCATCAATAATGACACGCCTCGAGCGATCGGGAAAGAGTGCAGCGTAGGTTTGACCCAATATGGATCCATAGCTGAAGCCCCAGTAGATCATGTCATCGCTCTGCCCGACGGCATCCAGAATACTATTCATATCGGCGGCTGTCTGGGGCGTGTTGACATATATACCGTGTTCACCCATAGTATCAGCGCACGCCTTCACGAAGTTCTGCGTCCACGCATAGATGTCGGGGCTGTCCTCAAAAGGTTTGGTGTCCCTGACTGGGGATAACTTCCGCCGAGTCTCCTCGTCTGGATAACAAGAAGCTAGAGGCCTAGAGCCGTTCACACCACGCGGATCAAAACCTAGGAGGTGGAAACCTTCGCCCACAATGGCACTTAGCTGCTCCCCCCTCCGGAAGAGGAACTCGACGCCGGAGCCACCCGGTCCACCCGGATTGAGAAGCAGGTTTTGGGTGGCATTCTTCCCTCGTAAGCGTATTAGGGGGATGCTGAAGGTCTTGTTGCCCGAGTTCTCAGGGTTAAATTGATCCATCGGCACGTCAATGTTGCTGCACTCAAGGGGACGACCGTTGGATAACTCCCCACACTTTTCCCAGCTGATGTGTTCTCCATGGTATGTGAGCAGGTTTTCATGACAGCGGCTAGGGTTTATGAGAGGCCGCCACGAGGGAGGAATAAGCTGGAGTAGGCCGAAGCATATCAGAATCCCAACTAGTAGAAATCGATTGCCGACATATGGTAACCGCCTCGGCTGTGCGGCTGAGCTCAAGCTCCGCAGCTGCTTCTCATCCATGGTTCTAATTCAATCATACGACGCTTCAAGGCCGCTTATGAGGAAATAAAGCAGAGATGCCGAAGAGGTGCTGCGGCACAGCAACATGGCCGTCGTTACTTATCATGCGGCCGTTCCTACAGGGATATGGGAGACCAACAAAAGGCGGCTGCGGAATGGAGCTAGGCTCCCCGTTTGACGCATAACGAATACTCAGTACGTGCTATATACATATCCGTGACTCTCAGCCATGTCATATTGTTGTTCCCCCTTGGGTCAATAGGGGGTCCTCGAACGTCGTAACAGCACCAGAGCATCTGTTGCCGCGAGCTTTTACCGAAGTCATAGCCAACTAACATTACCGAGGCTCCCCAAAAGAAGAGTCCGGATTGCCCACCGTAAGGCTGTTTTAAGTAGATATGAATTTTACGCCCTGATTAATGGCTCCCTACGGTCTTATCGTCTTAGAAAACTTCAAGACGCAACTGCTCCTCCATATCCCTTGAAGGCTTTCCGATCAGTTCTCTCGCTAAGGATCTCAGGCAACTCATCCTCCACGTAGCTCTCCTTCCAGCTCTTCTCCACGGGCTTCCAACCCAGCTCCCGCAGACGCACCGCACGGCTGCGACTGTTGACGCCAGCCACGGCGTCGGTGAAGTCGCCGAAGATGTCGCCATACGTCTCTTGGGGCACGGTGCAAGGGGTGGGATCGGAGAGCTCTCCGGCCTTGTGCAGGCTCGACCCGATCAACTCGGCGATGTCCTTCCAGCTCGGCTCGTTGTCGCCCGTTGTCTCGCAGAAATAATAGGGGTTGTCCAGCTCGGGACTGTCGAAGGACAGCGACTCCAGGTGGTGCAGCAGCGTGATGTATCCCCTGGCGAGATCCAGCACGTGGATGTTGCTCCAGACCCCGCCGCCAACACCCACGTAGGGCGCAAACCCGTGCTTGAGAGCATAGCGGGTTAGCGTGGGGATCTGAATCGAAAGTCGCTTGTGGCGAGGGTTGAATCCGTAGATCAGCGGCGGCATCATGATTGCGATCTTGGCCTTCTGTCTCAACTTCTTCTGGACGTCGAGGATGGTGAGATCGATCTTACGATGGGGCGCGTCGTCCGCGACCGAATCAACCTCCGATTTGACGTTGTCGTGGAATATCCTGGAGGATTTCCCGCTTTGGGGCGTGCCGTCGGCCAACACTGACGTTCCGGATGTGTGGATGTAGGTGGTATTCAGGCCCTTCTCGGCCCGCTGTTGGACGCCGTCCAGAATGGCTTGAGCGCTTGGAAGATGGTCAGCCGTCGCAGTGTGGAAGACAATATCGTGATCCAAGACATGTTTGGTGATCAGCGCCCTATCGTTCAGATCTCCCAACACTGCCTGGGCGGCTCCGGAGGCCTTGATTTGGTCCGCATGCTCGTTCCTCCTTAGGTATCCCGTCACCTCGTACCCTTCCTTGACTAGCAGCTCAAGCACGTTCCAGCCGATGAAGCCGGGGCCGACGATGAAGACCTTCTTTCCTGACGATGCCATTGTGATTAGGTGGTTCGCGCTTAGAAGATAAATGATATTCTTGAGTGACAGCTTGTAGTGTATTCACGCAGGGACCGTTTAGCCAAGTATATCTTCCTCACAAAGTTCCGAGCCGTGTCCATCACGACCTTTATAATCAATGATGGACGTTAATAATACACCGTACGCAAAGCAACCTAATGTGGAAACAATCGGGGTTTCCTCGGAATCTATGACGTATTAATTATCCAGAAGGATACATATCGAATGCTATAGACTATCGAATATCATCGCTTGCCGTCGAAATTCGTCCCGGGCAGTTAAAACAAGTCGTTATCTGGGACATTGTGGGAGTTAGCATGGCCCACCAGGATGCAGCGACTAGGAAGTCTCAGGTGAACCAGAAATTCGTGCGCCGCTTGTAGACATCGTAAGATATCAGACGGCACGAGACTATTCTACGATATAAGTGTACTCGAGTAAGTACCCTATAATACAGGATTGTTCAAGACCTGGGTATTTTGTATCCCGCATGTTGAGGTACTCAACGAGGCGAGAGGGCTGCAAAGGAGGTCCCAATCCTAAACCTGATTAGACGCTTTCATCCTCCGAAAGCTGTAACTCCGGCGACAGAGGGCAATATAGGGGTGGAATGATAGGCTTGTAGCGACCTAATTCCATCCGGCAGCCGTGCTCTGCTGAGTAAGGCCGCGCGCATTTCGGCGCCGCATGCTGTGGAGGAGTTGCTAGTCGGTGGAACGAATGTGCCGGACTCAAGAAAGCCGGCGCACATCAGCTCTACTATAGGAGCGAGAAGAGCCATCGAATGTTGATACCGTGTGCCAGACAGCCTTCCCCCCCCAACTCCCCTCCGAAAGACTATCGATCCGGCATCGTTTTCGGGGGCAGATCATCCGTCGTCTCCCGTACGGTCTGGCCCTTCTTATACTCTTCCTCGAGGGCCTTCTGCATTTCGAAGTCGAGCTGGCGCTCCTTCTTGACCCGCTGCTGCTCCATGTCGCGTATGACGCCTTGATGCATCGCCTGCGACAGTAGTATTGTTGTAAGCAAAGACCCATCCCTCATTGTTGGAAACGGGTTCTAGGCTCGGTTGGACGTGTGTGCTTGTGTGCGTGGGATTTGTGTGTGTGTGTGTGTGATTCTCTCTCTCTGTGAATGATGAAACGTACCTCCTTCTCGAACCTTTGCTGGAAATGCACGAATATGATTGTGCCCACGGCGAACAGAGAGGTGCCGGCGAGGGTCAGCCTCGAAGCTTGCGACATATTGACGCTCGTTGCAGGCCGGGTCTGCGGATGAGTCGAGCTTGATTGTCTTTTTTTTTGGGGGTGCCCGCGATTTCTCGGGAGTTTTACAACACTGAATGACATGAATGCCTACATGTGTCTAAGTGCATATGCAAGTAAGCGTACGTCGATTGAATGTCTGGTGTCGGTTTCCCTCCGTTACGCGGGAGGTAGGTACTTTATGCTTGGCATATCGTAACATGCAGTTTCCCAAGGACTTGGAAGGTTCAACTGTCGCAGGTGGGACCCAGCCCTCGGGAATCGGCCTACCAGGTACTGTACTGTAACTTAGGGCCTCCCTATCTCCAAGCACTAGTTCGGTATCTAATGCGCGTGTTAGGCGTCCTTTGGGAACTTTAACCCAGTATCGGTCAACTGGCTTTCAGCGCAACTTAGCGGCTCATAGACAAGATTAGCTACCTGCCTACTGTACATACACTAAAGTACTTAGCGATGTGTGTGCAGACCCCGTCGACAGTTAGCAACGTCAACGCCGCCAGAGCTCCAGTGAGACGTATTGATTTCTATACAAAACACATCTCATCCATCTCCCCTCTTTATCCATAGCCTGGTCAACACGAGACTTACTCTCTCGTCCCCTGTATTTATTTGTCTTTTAACTTGGACCGATCTTTACCACCACCGGGACTTTATCGTACGGAAAGATGGTATGTGCATCCTACAATAGACGACGTATCTAATCTAATCATATTGAGAACATCGAGGCTGACCTTGGACATCACAACCGCAGTCGGCCCAGAACTCAGCAGGCATTCAGACGCTGCTTGATGTATGAGACACCAACACTCAAGCGGCTATTGCATCAATATTTATACGTCTGGGCTGATACGAACGACGCGATAGGCCGAGCGGGAGGCATCCAAGATCGTCCAGAAAGGTACGTTGACCTCCGAGGTGCCGTAAATATGATACCACATAATTCCGTCGCTAACATGTGGTCCTTTCCCGCTCATACAGCTCGAGAATGTACGTCGGGGAATACATGGCCCTCTTTCTTATACACGCAGTGCTCCTCCATCTAACCAACGTGGCCCAAAAACCGCAGACCGAACCAAACGAGTCCGGGAGGCCCGAGACGAGGCCAAGAAGGAGGTAGACGCCTACCGCAAGAAGAAGGAGGAGGAATTCAAGAAGTTCGAGGCCGAGGTAAACAGCCCTCCATCCAGCTATCCACACATTCGTCTATGTATTCACATATCGAAAACTGCCTTTTCCCGGCTTGCAAACAAACGCACACGGGGGCTAACCGGGTATTCTTCCACCACGACTACAGCACACACAAGGAAACAAGCAGGCCGAGGACGAGGCCAACCGGGAGGCCGACGCCAAGATCGAGGAGATCCAGGCTGCCGGCAAGAAGAGCCAGAGCAAGGTCGTCGATGATCTGCTCAAGGCCGTATTGGAGGTCAAGCCCGTGCCCCCCTCAGCCGCATAGATCAGTAGAAGGCAAATTATCGGGGGCATCTCTTTCACAGGAGGAGAGTCTCGCATTTACAAGGACGGCCAGTGCTGGGATTGTGAGCCGTGATAGAAGCCCATAAGTGGACAAAGCATCGACATATTAATGGGAACACTGCGATGAAATTCTACAAACTGGGGATAGCTTTGACGGGATGCGTTGCGTCGCCTGACTCTAGCCAGGCCAACCTAGTCTTGTTATTCTCCTTCTGACGTACCTGACATACCTATCGACGACTACTGTAGGAATTCCACCAATGTTGACAGCATCTCCCTGTGATCTTTACTCTCCGCGTTCTCCGTGTCTATGCCCTCGAGCTGTTCCTGAAGCGTACCCCTAATAACCTGCAACGTCTCGTCGCGGTCGGCAAGTAGTTGCTGTATCCTCTTCCTGGCGCCGTCATCCTCGGCCACGAGCCAGGCCAGGATCACGTCCAGAGTCTGCAACGTAAACAGGCCAGCATCCAGCCGCCTCGAGAACCATTCGTCCACCATCTCCTCCTCCTTCTGCTCGGCTGTCGTTCTCGCCTGTTCCGCCCGTATTGCATCGTCCACCGAACTGATGCGTGCTGCGTAACCCCTCCGTAGCTTGACTAGCTTCTCCGTCTTCTCGTAGTCCTTCTCGACGAACTTGGCCAGCATCCTTATCCGCTCGGCCGAGGTCGCCGGGAGGTACCGTAACATGGAGGCGAAGATGCCGATGAGGTGTTCGGTCGTCTGGCTATCGTTCTTCTTCATGAATAGGGTGAAGGTGTTCTTCAACCCCCCGGCTTCGACGATCTTCTGGCAGACCTCGGTCCCTGCGGTGCCGGTCGTGGCGTGGTCCAGCAGGCGCAGCGCCGCGGCCTTGCTGAGCTTGCCTTCTTTCAGCATGATCAGGCAGAGCTCGACGCCTTCGGCCTCCACGAATTTGGCCTTGCCCTCCGGCTCGTCCACCAGACAGCTCAACGCCTCGAAGAGGTTCTCCATGTACTCTTCTTCCTCGCTCCCTTTCTCCGGGTCGCGTTTTCGATAGGCAGCCACGAGCTGTAGCATGCTGTCGACGGCGTCCAGGGACGCGAGTTTCCTCCGGTTCTTGGACGACGTCTGGACCATTATCGCCAGGACCTCGGCTGAGTACTGCTTGTTCTGGCCCACCGGCGTCTCCTTGGTCTGTATCCGCCGTAGGAGCCACTTCAGAAGCTTTTCGTTCTCTGCCACTCGCTCGGCCGTCTCTGTCCGCCCGCATAGGTTCTCCACGATGCTCAACGCGTAGTAGATACCGCCCCGGTCGACTTCTTCGCTCTCGCTTAACCTCTCCAGGTTGGAAACAAGCAACCCTAGCAGGTCGGCTTCTATCAGAGCGTCGACCAAGGCGTTCCACTGGCTGTCGTCGGCGGCGACGTCCTCGTCCGTCAGCTCGTTGATGATCTCGATGGCATCGATGGCGATATCTGTGTTCTCGTGCGCCAGCAAGCCCACTAGGCTCGTCACGCAGCCTAGCTTGGCGAACTCGGGATACAGCTCCGGGTGCTCGGCGAGGATGGAGAGGGCCTTGATCTCCGAGTCTAGGTCGGCCTCGCTGGCTATGAACCTCTGGGGCTCGGCCTCGAACTTGGCGCGCAGCTCGGCGTTCTTGGATATGCGCTTCTCGAAGTTGAGGGCAGTCTTGCGCAGCCACGCAGCGTCGAACTTGTCGGGCACGGCCGGGGCGGCGGAATCGTCGTTCTCGTTCATGTAGTCGAGCACCTCGGACTCCTGCGCCGTAATTCCTCCGCCGAAGAAGCGGCCCTCCTCGTCATCGTCGTCGTCTGGCGGTAGTTCCGGGCCGTAGTCGCCATCCTCGGCGCTGTCTCCTGGTGGCGGGGCAGGCCCGGCTTCGATGTCTTCGTCTGGTCGCTCGTCGTCGACGCGCGCCTGTCGGCTGCTGTGACCTTCCGGAGTAAGGCGCGCGGACTTGTAGACTTGGTCTGCAGAGAATACATAAGTATGTTTACGGTGAGGATAGATGGGAAAGGACCTTACTCGGATCTCGAAGTGGCTCTAGTTTGCGCTTGTTGGCTACACTGGACGTCTGTGGCGGATCACGCTTGTTAGAGAACGTGGCGGCGCAAAGGGAGAAGATCTTAACAATCGTATAACTTACCTTGAAAAGTTCGTCGATACTAGTCATCTCGACAATGTGGGAGAAGGAAGCAGGGGGGTTGATGTATTCAATTGATGGTGATCCTCTCTGATAAGCGCAGCTGCACGCAGCCACTCTCCTTATTATGTTCAGTGTTTTTATTTACTTCTACTTATGAAGCTCAAGCTGCTTTGCTAGCAACAACTACTTGATTGGGTACCCACTATAGCTCACCACCAAGTGGTAGGTACTTGCATGTTTAAGTATGTACTAATAACTCTGTACACGGTGTTTCTTCTGTACTTCATGAGGTTGGCTGCGATACAGTGTAGATCAGAGGGACACTGTACGAGGTTAGACAACTGTGGCTGGTGAGCTGGCTCTCATCCTATACTCATACCAGTTCCCAATGAAATGAAAGAAAGGAAGGAGTCATACGTCACTTGAGAGAGAGTTATCGATCCTACTGTAGTTGTTTGCCTTGTTCGACCAACCAACGGTTACCTCGTCACTTAGGGGTCGATAGGGGTTTGGGGGCATTCGTCCCACGTACTCACCGTCTCCTTCTAAACGCTCGTTTATCCACTACGAGAGTTCGGTGGCTCTTACACGTTCACTTTCACGTTCGCCTCTAGATATTCAGCATATGAAGCCAGATCAACAGCATGCCTCCTACGCTTATACTGGTCCGTCATGCACAGGCCTTACATAACGAGATGAGTAGGTCAATTTCCTTTGCCAAAACCTCGAAGCATTTCTCTCTTCTGACTGATCCCGACTTAGAGGACTACTCGATTCGCGATCCAGACCTCACCATGCTGGGTCAGAACCAATGTCTAGAGTTAAGAAAGAGTCTCATGGAGAACCCTCTAGCCAAAGAGGCCGGTCTGATCGTAGTTTCCCCCATGCGGAGAACCATCCAGACAGCCCTGCTATCCCTCGACTGGCTCATCGAAAAGGGGGTTAAGGTCGAAGCCGATGCCGGTTGGCAGGGTACGTACCTCTAAGGGACTATTGGTATGCCTGTTTACTCACATCTTTCCCCACAGAAAACTCAGCCAAGCCGTGTGACACGGGGAGTCCCGCCTCCAAGCTGGCCGAGGAGTTCCCCGGCGTCGACTTCTCGGCGCTCGACCCGGTCTTCCCGGACAAGACGTCGCCCGCCGCCAGCCACTACCACTTCGGCAGGACGCCGCTCCTGGCGCGGGCGCGGGCGGCGCTCGCGAGGCTGTACACGCGGCCCGAGAAGGTCATCGTTGTCGTCTCCCACTCGGGGTTCCTGCGGCTTGCTGTCACGGGCTGCTACTATTTCAACGCCGACTACCGCGTCTTCGACTTCAGCCCGCAGGAGGGAATGCCGCCTGACCATGGCGGCGACGAGGCGTACGGTCTAGTGCAGCACCCGTCGACCAAGGAGAGAGGGGGCGGGCTCGGCTGGAGCTGGACGCATGAGGTCGTGCTGGGTGCGGACCTGCCCGACGGCGAGGTGCCCAATGAGCTGCCCCCTGTCTCGTAAGTCAGCCCAATCGAAGGTGTTATGCTATGATTCAGTGCTCGTTTCACGTGATGTCGTAGCGGTTTTGCGTATGCCCCCTTGTCCTTGTGTGGTTGTCAGCAGTGGAATCCAGCATGGGGATTCTCCAGGCATAGAGACGCCCCCTTGTACATAGGCTTCCGCGTTAGAAAGGGATGGTTCCATTTATACCCCGTCTACACGTCGGATATGTGTGAATGCCAAATGCGGAGAGCGCGCGCATTTCACATACAAATCACGTGTTTGGACAATATGCTGACGGAAGGGGTGAGCGTGCTTTTCTGGAGGCACGGCGGTGATGGGTACCTGCTAAACCGGGAAACTGGTCGTGACTAGCTGCACAGTCTTTGCCGACTGCGGCCCAAGCAATTCCATGGAGCCGAATCTGGAGAATGGATTGGCAGGAAGACCAATTCCATAATGGTCAGTATTCAGGGGCCGCCAGGAGTAATAGAATAGCACCCCGCAATTGCACAATGGTCCGCCTCGTAGCAGTCAGTGCAACAGGAACATCGGAGCTTGTGGGTAGAAATAGCCTTGCTTCCGAGGTATGGAGGGCCTAGCTAGACTCGGGGTTGTTGAGAAAGATAGAATCGCCTGCGTTTAGTTGGGCCTGGTACATACGGAGGCAAGAGGGGCAATGCTACAAGAAATGGGGGGATGTATCGAAAGGGGTTTTTAGCACAGTCGAGGAGGGGGGAGAACGGCAGCTGCTGGCATAGCAGCAAAACGAGCGGTCGACATCACGGACTAACAGCAATAACAATGAATGGGAAAAGCGCCGTGGACAATCAACAGACTAGTTGACAAAGGAGGAAGACGATTCATATTTTGCTCCCTCCCTTGGATTTCGTACTGCGCTGCGACAAGCTAGAGCTACCTACCAGCAACTGCTCCAATGCTGCCCGCTTCCGTCGTTTCGCACAACATCATCATCTCCTCCCCCCGTATTCTGCTGGTCGACCCTGATATGAAGAAAGTGAATGCTGGGCCTCGAAATACCAGCAGCAAGGCGTCACCAAGATTAACAACTATTCACGGTTTCCCTTGATTGAAAGTATGGATGCCAACCTTGCCCGGACGCGGTCCTAATATAGGATGGTTTCCAGGGCGGTGACTGGAAACGCCCCGGCTGCTTCCAATTGTAATCTCAATTTTTTCAGTCAAAGATCTAACAAGCCTGTGTTTATTATACAGGCACCCGCCTCGCTCGGTAAATCTAAGCCTATGGATTCCAGAACCTGCAGCCGACACAACCCATAACTTAATACCGTTTCGCCAGTACCCTGCAATCCGTTTGCATGGTGTCGAGATGCCCAAGCGGTTTCATTGACAGTCGATGTATAGTGATGATGAAACGCCGACCCAAATGCAACTAATAGAGAAGGCCTCGCTCCATTATAAAAAAATTTTAAGAGTTCAGATGCAGTCGGTATACCCTTAACGGATAGATACGCCGGATCGATCGGTAAACATGCGAGAAGCAATGTTCATCGCCTGAAGTTCCTGGAAAAGCAGCTTAGCTGCATAGGGGATGTGGATCTGCGCGATCCGCGTCTTGTTCCGACAAGGCCGGCATTCGAATGTTTGCTTGGTCAATTGCCTGTTTAACAACGTTAGTCCCGGCTCTAGTCAAACAAAGCCAGTAGAACATGGAGGGCTAAACTTACGCTACAGGAGTCATCAGTCCACAAATTTCACATATATGGACTCGGAATGCGTCCGATACTTCAAACAGACGCTCCTTGAGGAAGGCGGCCGCACCGTGAGCAATCATGCAATCACGCTCCATTTCACCGAAACGGAGACCGCCATCTCTAGCACGACCCTCTACTGGCTGACGGGTCATGATCTGCACAGGACCACGAGCCCGGGCATGAATCTTATCGTCAACCATATGCCGGAGGCGCTGATAGTAGGTGGGGCCAAAGAAGACCTGGGATCGGAGCTTGCGACCTGTGTGGCCATGATACATGATCTCGAAGCCGCGCGACTGGTATCCATGATCACGTAACAGGTTCGACACGGAATCCACAGTGACATCCGTGAAAGGCGTCGCGTCGCCTTCCATCCCTTTAAGCGTCGCCACCTTGCTGAGAAGACACTCGATCAAGTGAGCAATCGTCATACGCGACGGGATGGCGTGCGGGTTGATGATGATATCGGGCGTGATACCCTCCCTCGTAAAGGGCATATCTTCCTGGCGGTACGTCACACCGATGGTTCCCTTTTGACCGTGACGAGAGGCAAACTTGTCGCCGATCTGCGGGATCTTAGTTGTGCGAACCCGGACCTTGACATATCGCAAACCATCGGCGTTCGTGGTGACAACCACTGAATCGATGATACCACTCTCTGTACTACGAAGAGGGGTCGAAGCATCCCGCTTAATGTGCACCTTAGTCCGTTGGCCCATCTCCTCGTTTTCTGGGTTGATCGGCGAGGTCTTTCCGATGATGATATCTTCTCCAGAGACGCGAATACCCGGGGCAATGATGCCATCGTCGTCAAGCTTATCGTATGTGCCCTGCTTGAGACGCAGCGTGTCGGCTCTGAAAGGCTTCTCGAATGACTCGATCGTGTTTATTCCTATGCGCTTCTCGCAGTCCGAGTATGAGCGGAAGAACAGGCTCCTGAACAAGCCTCGGTCGATGCTGCTCTGGTTCATGATGACCGAATCCTCCTGGTTGTATCCCGAGTAACAAGCGATGGCGACAATGGCGTTCTGGCCGGCCGGGAGCTCGCGGAACTTCAAAAACTCCATGGAGCGGGTGGTGCCCAGCGGCTTCTGTGGATAGTAGAGGATATTCGCCATGGTGTCCATCCGACGGGAGTAGTTGGTAAGGAAGAAACCCATGGCCTGTTTACCCATAGCAGACTGATAAGTATTTCGCGGCGACTAGTTGAGAGGTCAGCAAGAAATCAAACCCATGTAAGGCATAGAACAAACCTGGTTGTGGTCTGGGAAAGGGATAATGCTAGCACAGATGCCCAGGAGCATGCTAGGATGAATCTCGCAATGCGTGTACGTATGCGTGGTTGGATTCATCCTCGTCTTGACCCGCTTGTTGGGTTCGTCCCCATTGTCCGCCTGCACCTCGTAGCCCGACTTGGCCAACCGGAACGTCTCAAGATCTTCCGGGGTCATACAGATCATGGCCGTCTCTTCCTCCTCAGCATCGAGGTACTCGATGACACCCTCGTTCACAAGTCCCTGCCAGCCGAAGAATTCATCGCTCCCGGGTGGAAGCGTCTGGTCCATCTCGAGCCGGCGTACCATGTCCTTTGTAAGCACCAGGGTACCCTTCTCGACACCCCTATCGGGGTCGTCCTCTTGTTCGACGACAAACAAGGGGCGCATGACTCGACCGGCGTCCGAGAAGATCTTGAACTCACGGTCGCGGATGTCGCGGATCAACGAGACCTCAGCCGGTATCTGATTCGTTCGGCGCAGCTGCTGGACATCCCTGACGAGAGACTTAGGATCCTGGTGCACACCAATCCAGGAGCCGTTCAAGAAAATCTTGGTAGCATTAGGGTAGCGTGCGGCGTCGTATTCTTCTAGAACCTCCATGTTCCGGGTAATCATGTAGTCGATAATAGGCTCGGTAGATGTACCCACACTGATAGAGCACATCAAAGACAAGTTCTTCACCAGACCACAAGCCTGACCCTCGGGCGTCTCGGCCGGACATACCAGACCCCAATGCGTATTGTGAAGCTGGCGAGGCTTGGCGAGCTTCCCATCTCTTCCAACAGGCGTGTTCGTCCTCCTCAAATGCGATAAGGTAGACGCGAAGGTATATCTGTTGAGGACCTGTGATACACCGGCGGTAGAGCTCATCGCCTTCTTCTGGTCACCCCAGTTGCCCGTGGCGAGCGAGTACTTCAGACCGTTTGTGACGATCTGCGGCTTGACAGCCATGTGTATCTGGAACAGCTTGTTTTGCTCGACGCATCGTTTCAGATGCATCGTGATCTCCTGGGTCAGTCGACGAACGATATTGCGGAATAATTTGGCGAGCAGCGGGCCGGCAAGGTCGAGGCGCTTCTTGCCGAAATGATCACGGTCATCGGTATCGCGCCGACCTAGGGCGCATTGCAAGAGCTTATGCACCATGTAGCCCAAGAAGAAGGCCTTTCTGGTCTCGCAACCTTCACCCTGCGAGATATGCGGGAGCATCTCCTTCTGAAGGATGTCCCTGGCGGCTCGCACACGACGGTCTCGTGTCATACCTGTCGTCTGATTCCCACGCTTCCCGATATAATCCAAGGCCACCTCTCTGTCCTGTATACAGAAGGCCTCCTCGATACACGGTCGCAACATTTCCAGCATCACGCTGTCGTTTCGATCGTAGCAGATGTGGTTCAGTATCTCCTCGTCACTAACGACGCCCAGGGCTCGAAAGACAATGGCGATGGGAAGGTCTGATTTCACGTACGGCAAGGTGGTGTGGATGGTCTGTCCATACGCTCCTCCTCTAGAGGAATCACCTTTGGAGTACAGCTTGAGCATGAGGGAGGAAATGAGGCGGGAACCCTTCTCCAAAGCGCTTCGTATCTCGGCGGTGTAGGAGAAGGGACTGGGCTGGGCTTTCTTGAAGACCTGGACGATATTGGCGGCGGAGCGTTCCTGAGCAATAAGAACTTTTTCACTTCCGTTGATGATGAAGTAACCACCCTGATCATAGGGACATTCGTTGAGCAGGAAGAGATCATCTTCGGTCTCGCGACTGAGATGGCACGCCTTAGATTTGATCATGACCGGGAGCTTGCCGATAAATACAGCGGCATTGTCCTTGGTGGGATCGGTGCTTTGCATCGTGTTCGGCGCCTCCTCCCAGACTAGGCGGGTGGGTTCCTGACCCGTCCTAGCATAGTCGTCTTGTTGCTGGGCGTCCATTTCGTGGAGGGGGATTGGCTCCTCGATACAGGCGGTGATCTTAGTATCCATTTTGACGTAAATAGGGCTCGCATAGGTCAGGTTACGGTCGCGGCATTCGTAGGGAAGTAGCGGGGCCGAGGTGCTGTCACTCTCATGGATGACGGGCCGGGAAATAGTAATGCCTCCGAGTTTGATCTCGTAACGTTTTACAGCGATCTCGCGGCCGTTCTCCGGAGGGGGATTGTTCTCATCAAGACTTAGGTGGGAATACTCATCAATGAGCTCCTGGATGGTGGTCTCTTGGAAATCATTGAAGGAATCAATCTGTTGGGAGACGAGACCTTTTGTATCGAAATATGAGGAAATGACGGTCCAACAATCCTCGGGGGTAATGTTGTTCTCGTCGCCATACTCCTCCTCATACTCGTAGCCCTCATCGTAATCAGCCATTGTAGGAAGGCGAATGCGAATATGGATACGGCTGTGAAATCACTGTAATGTCACCAGGGCCTATCCTACCGTAGTAAGCAAGAAGACGTGTGAAAGGATCGCAGAGAGTAATCTAGATGGGCGAATAAAGTAGGTGCAATCGACGGACGGATGTATTACTATAAGAGCAATTGACGGATCGCGAGGGAAGGAGAGAAAACAGCGCGCCTCGAGGCCGGGGTCGGAGTGTCTGTGGCAAGTTCAAGGCGAAAAGACGGCGACGACGTTGTGATATTGCGATTTTATGACAAGTAGAAGCGCTCGTAAATTCGCCAGGTCAGTGTGCCATAGATGTCGATACAGACATCTGCAAAGTGCAGGCGACAGCTGTTTAAACAGCGTCGGAATGGGCAAGGAGACGCGATCGCAGTCGCGGTGACGGTCACGGGCGCAAAGGCGATCCGGGAAATGGCAAAAAAGAAGGAATCAAAAGCGACGAAACTGTGTAACCCCAAAAGTCGTGCCAGACTCGACTCAAGGAAAGGGCAATCGTGTCCTTGGATGTGCCGGGTTGTCGAGTCGTCGATGATATTATTGTTGTTCTGATGATGAAGCAACAAAATTCGTTTTGGGAAGTACTAGAGGCTGATCAAAGAAAGTCAACCAGTCCTTGACTGGTTCGATGAGCCTTTCGCCCAATAGCTCATTGATAACTGAAATGTCACTAGCATGTATACGGCTAAGTGGTATTGCCACAACAGTGTCTTCACGTGGCTTGTGAACTGTGAGTTTGTGCACCTGGCTATAATTGGCAGATATGTATTATTAATCTTTGTGGCGCAGTCGCACTCTGGAACTTTCCCCGATCCTCACTTCACGTTTTGTAGCGCTTCGGTGATTACCTTTGCCTTTGGGTAATTAACCTCCGTGCGAGGGTAGATGCCTGCTACAAGCTCTATCTGAACGCCAAGCCTACCAACTTATGGCATTGAAAGTTCGAACGCAGCATTCCGCCAAATAAGGTTCCATTTCAGTTCAACCACGTAGTTTTGGCCACCAATCTCTTCCAGCATACTGACGTATAGGACGAATCCTTTCCTTAGCCCTTTCTCGTCAGCGTCTCATATATTGTACGGACGCGTCTATCCGTTCAGCCCGCAAAGGCGGCAGCCCGTCCTTTCCTACAACTTTCTTGCCAGGCCGGGACTTCCATTATATAACCCATCTACTGAATACATTTGACTTTGCGATGTTCTGGTGGCCAGAAGACAATGGCCCTTTCAAGTGGCTGCTGGAGTTTCATGCGTACCATGCCTGTAACCGACATGATGGTTTATTATCATCCTGTCCCCTCTAGGCCTTTAAGTTATCTGTCGCTCCCAGACATCTGGCCGGCACCCAAATTCGTGCCGGACGTTAGGGTTTCCGCCCCTACATGCGAACAGCTGCACTTTGTATTGTATAGTAGAACTGTCCATCTACCTAATTACTTAGGTAGGTAAACTGATACGCGTTTGAGGTTGCCCAGCATCCGCATTGACCTTGTGGATTAACTAACTTTGCGAACTGAAAAGAATACTTAAGCATGTTCAACCTGTTCGTCAAGTTTTCCGCAGTGCTTCGACGGCATACAAAATCCGACCAGAGTTGAGATGTTCCTCCCACATTCTTGACTGTGGTACGCCCGTTGGATGCTACTTATTATGCAAGCTGATCAGATATTGACACTATAACCAAAGAAAACAGGCACAAATCCGAGGTAATGTGATTGACATAATCTTCTGTGTCTACAGGTACCGAGGTCATACGGCAACCACATGGAGATATCCAGAAGCCTCCTGACGCACATAGGTTTCCATCGGAGATTGCACGTGGCTCTCGGCACATGCATACAGGCACAACCGCTATACGTCGTCAGTTGCATAAGAGATGCCGTTGTGTTCAGTCGTCCACATATATAGCGCTAGCCGGGTTCAGAAAAGCCAAGACACTAGTGGCTTCGGGAATGGCGTCGTATAGGGCAGTACCACAAAAAGGACATACCCAAGCAGATACGGGCTAAGCTCGAAGAGGCAGAAACTTGGTCTTAGCTGCATGTAGGCATCTGATATATTCATTTGCGATGACATATGTCAGCAATGATGCCGGATTCCTATGGTGATTCCACAGAATATGTACCTGCTTATCTGCCATGCAAGTACGATATTCAGAGATCGCACCAGAATCAGGAACACATCGAAAAGCGAATTTGACTCGGGTCTGGGTAGCTATACAGACGTACCTATCTGATGTATCAATGCTAATACGGCTACTTGTTACCTCGGCTCCGGCCTAATGTTAGCCTGCTCCGGCCTATCAAACGAGCGGTGCCTGCATGCGGAGAGGTCATTCAGACCGATCTTAGTGATAGGAAATTCCTCTAAAAGTAAAATACACGTATATTCATGAGGTATGAGAGGGTAAGTACGAAGGAGATATGCTCAGAAGCCCTGTGCTTGATGCCCATGCAGCCGAGGACCCCCTAGATACCTACATAGCACATGAGTACCTAGCCAAGGTGGTTGACAAAAAAAATTTGTAATATTCCAACATTACATGCCCTTACTTCCACAGTTAATAACGAAACAACTGCTTATTCTTCGCAAACAAAAACCAAAAAGGGATAATTGAATCGTAAAAAATACCACGTTGTCTTTAATTTTGATACGTGACCTGGTTGAGAAACATCTATTATTTGAGCCTGGAGAAATTTAGAAGTATGGCAATGTCTTTGTGAACCACCCTTGCTAGCCAAGGAATGTTTCAACAACCACCACGTAGAACTCTTACCCTACTAGGTAAGGTATGCCCTTACGCGGAAAAGCCGGAGACCCCGCATCGCCCAGCCCCATCCACCAGTCGGTACATCTGTATCTCCACCCCCGAGGTAGCAAGTGCACCGAGATTCCCATGTCCGCATTCCGACGGGGAACCATCATGACCACGGGGCATTTCGCTGTCACCCACCAGTATATTGGTGTAGGTAGTCTTCTGTGCGCGTGCTTGTCGCCCGCCTCTGAATGCCTCTGTGTCTCTATACTAATTACGGGAAACATCATGCATATGTACTGACATACCTGGTATGCTTCGTATTTGCCTCCCCGTTCCCTTTTACCTTTTGCATGTGCTCGGAATCCACTATAGCACTTTGTACATACGCACCTTACCAATAAAACAAGCATTTCCCCGTGGGCCCCCTCAAAAGCGGGACCCCCCTCAGGCTGCAGGGGAGTACCGAAGTGCCCACCCTGTCGATACGTCAAGGCTGTTCAGGTCGTGGTCAATATAATTGACACACTTTGGTTATAGCGGGTCTAACCAAAGTGCGTCAATTATATTGGCTGCGACCTGCCGCTACAGCCCGTTATATCGTAGGGCTTGAGAATGCTTAACTTGTGCTAACTACATGTAGGAGCTGGACTTGACCCTTGTGGACTTCGGTGGGCCGGAGGAAATCACATCATGTCGTCCTCTTCCTCCTCGCCTTGCTACCGGAGTAGTTAAGTTACTCCGCGTAAGACTTCCGCAAATTTTCGCCTTATGGCCGCATGATACTTCTTGCTCGGTTTTGTTTGCTTAGCCCTGGGCCCTTAACTTTGCACGTTGTGCTTGGCTTGGCATGAATATCACAAGGGCATCGCCATCACCTCCCAGCCCACGTGAGGATTTTCGAGATGGCAAATTCCGATCATGAACTTGGAGAGGCTGGCAGTCGGTCCTTTTACGCGTTTACTGGCTAACAATTTTCGTCGCCTCGTTATTTTTCATGTCGACCCTGCCGATACGGTTACACGTACGTATGCCTACACTGACTTTACATACTAGGTACCACTGACGATCAAGCGCCATCTATGTATGCTAGACAGGAGCAGAGCCTCAGGCTGTAGTTAGGGGAATTTTCTTTCTATTCCCGGTATCAGTCAAGCCCCTTTGTTCCCGACCTCGTCCATCTATGATGGTTTCTTCATGCCTTTTCGAAGCCGTCCAGAGTCCCGCAGCAGGGCTCCTTATACTATAGCAGAACTTTAAGCAGTTCTACTTAGCGGTCCGGGGTGCCCGCAAAATTGCTGTAAGAATCGGTAGGGTTGTACAACATCCTTTCCTCTCCAGGGAACGCATACTGGGTCTAAGATCACGGTGGACACTAGACCGTGACGTTACACCGTCGATGATCCCAGTTGACCGCTTCCAAGTTCTTATCCTGCACTGACCTAAGCGTTGCCGACCCCTCAAGACGTCAAAGCCGGGCTGGGCGATAAGGGAGACTCATGTGAAAGGTTCACAGGTTATGCCCCGGTGGCCTCCCTGTCGTTATGCCGTGCCGCACCCCGTGATGGAAGGATACAGTGATGCGTTTAGGGTTCAAGAAGTCCAACGCCAAGTGGCATTGTGTGTCTTCCAAGAAATATCTAGAGGTGAGTGATGCGTCGCTAATAGGAAGGTGGACACCATGCACATAGAGCAAGCTGCTGTCCCATCCTCTGTGGCTTATTGCGAGCTAAGGGGTTTCTAGCAATGTCACTTTCATCCGAACGGCTATATAAACACCGCTTGGTCGCTCGCCATCTGTGCCATATGGTCTGCCCCAACAACTCTACTAGGCGCTTCGATCCAAACTTAGTCGCCTTCCACCTAGACCGCCGTCGTGCTATACCCTACTACCACCGGGCGTTGCTCTCCGTTAGGGCTAGCAAGTATGCGTGCGGACTTCTTTACAGGCTTCGTCGTCCCTCTGCTAGGACATCTGGCGTTGGGATACGAAGTTCAAACTCCTCCACTCGACACAGACTGGACTTATAAGGTGGGAACAGATCCATGGCCCGAGCATCCGCGGCCGCAACTACAACGTGACAGTTGGCAAAGTCTGAATGGTATCTGGAAATGGAGAGCTGCTGCCGGGCCAGGTGAAGCTCCTCCAGTCGGTGAGGATTTGACCCAGGATGTCCTCGTTCCCTCGTGTCTGGAGAGTGGCCTTTCGGGCGTCCAGCAGTTGAACGTGGCATACTCCTGGTTTACAACCGAGTTCGAGCTCCCCCAGGAATGGACCAACTCCATGGGGCATGTACTGCTGAACTTCGAGGCCGTGGATTACGAGGCTACGGTGTACATCAACGGGCAAGAAGCAGGGTTCAACCGAGGCGGATATTGGCGCTTCACCGTAGACGCCACGAAGTTCCTCAAGAGCGGGGTGAATACTCTGTAAGGATGCCGCCTACCTAAGGCAACGATTCGATGCTAATCCGCCTGTCAGCCACGTGTTTGTCTTCGATCCTACAGACGTAGGTCCTCCTTCATTCCACCCCACATCCCCCCACCATCTCCTTACTGAGGCACACGGAGCACTTCTTGCTACCTATTCTCGTCTGTAATCGAGCATCTGTACCGCACTATGAAGGAGTCGTACCATCCCCTAAGACGCTCTTCTCGCCTTGCATTCGAAGCTTCGAATCCGACTAACAAGCACAGGCCCAGGGTTATATGGGCCCTCTCGGTAAACAAACCCTGAGGCCGTCACATATTTTCTACAGAGCTTGCACGGGCATATGGCAATCCGTATGGATGGAATCAGTTCCTGCCAACTACATAACACAGCTCGACGTCGCAGCTGGGGCGGATGGCCAGGGTGGGTTGTTACAGTCTTGTTCGTTCATTGAGAAACCTTAGCACTAACCTAGTTGCATCGCGCAGTTAACGTGACTGTCTGGAGCTCCTCATCTAACTCGTCTGAGCCCGTGACTATTTCCGTCTTGGATGACGCGGGAGACATAATTGCTTCTCACAAGTCTGTGACCAACGAGAATTTCGAGTTTGCCGTGGACAACCCAAAGCTATGGTCGCCTTTAACGCCGCATTTGTATAACCTCACCGTCACGTTAGGGAACGATGAAGTATCCAGCTACACGTAAGTCACTAAACTTTCCCGTGTCTCTGCTCAATCCCTAGGCCGCGCCATTCGATCCGAGTGGTTCAGAGTTGTACAGTTGCGTAGGCAAACCGTTTGGAAGTATCTGTTATAGGTACATCTAGGAAGTCACTAACGCAGTGTTGCAGCGGCTTCCGGACCATCTCGGTCGGTGAGATAGATGGCGTGAAGCGACCTCTCATTAACGGCGAATTCCATTTCTTGTTTGGCACACTCGACCAGGTTCGTACTCTGTTCTTGATACTCGTCAAGCACTGCATTAGACGGACACTCTGGTCTATGTCCCCGTTGAGGTCCATCGGATGCTCCCTGTATTCATGGCTGACCTCTGTCACGCGAATTAGGGCTGGTGGCCGGATGGACTGATGACACCACCTAATAAGGAGGCCATGGTGTACGATCTCAAGGTCCTGAAATCTCTGGGCGTAAATATGGTCAGGAAGCATGTGAGTCTTCAACTCCAAAGCCTCTCCTCGGATTCTGGGATTGGCACTAATCGTTTGGGAAATTAGATCAAGGTGGAACCTGATTTGTTCTATCAAGCGTGTGACCAGATTGGGCTATACGTAATCCAAGACATGCCTTCCATGCCGCTCCGGAGGCCCAACCCCGAGCAACAAGCCGAGTTCGAGAGGCAGCTCGACCTCCTTATCCAACAGCACAAGAGCTATCCCAGTATTGGCACCTGGGTTATATATAACGAAGGCTGGGCCCAGATCACCGACACATATTACCCGGAGTTTGATCTAACAGCCCGTGTCAATGAATTGGACCCGACTCGGCTCGTTGACGCGACATCTGGCTGGCACGATCACGGGGCGGGAGATTTCCACGATAACCATCATTATGCCAACCCGCAATGCGGAACCCCATTCTACTCCCTCGCGTCAACACCCTATGATCCCTCACGTATTGCTATCCAAGGAGAATTCGGTGGGATTGGTCACAATATCTCTGAGGAGCATGCTTGGAAGGTGCCACAATCGATCAACGCCGTCAACCAGACATATGAGATCAATGAGTCGCTCGAGGCGTATAACTACCGTGGCCACAAGCTCATGAGCGAACTTCGTGAGCAGGTCGAGATGTTCTCATGCTCGGCAGCTGTGTGGACACAAACCACAGATGTGGAGGGTGAGGTGAATGGATTCCTGACTTACGATAGGAGGCTCCTGAGGCTGGATGAGGCACAATGGAAGGCAGATATTCAGGCCCTATATGATGCTGCAGAGGCTAGGGGTGGTGGAGCGCACAAGAGTCAGATACGATCCACCCTGGCCGGACCATATAGGCCCCCTGGCGGTCCGTATGTGAGTGGGGGAATTGCCTCCTAAGGATGGTGGAGGCTTTCGAATATACCATTGACGGCGAGAAGTCTCGGGTAACACTACGATCAGGGTAGCTTATATGGGCATACGATATATGCGAATTATGATTATAAACAGTGATTATCAGTGCTCTGGGTATTATCGTAACTCAGGAGGGGGCCTGCATTCGGATAGTGCCTAGCCTTTCAGATGCGTCGATATTCTAAAACTACAAGTGCATTGGCACTTCCTTCTTTCTCGACCAGACACCATATTGCCATGGGCGACCCCCAGATGTCACATCCCAGGCGGAGATCATCGAAACATGGTTTTGTCCCTCGGGTCTCTCATTGAGAATAGTCGACTAGGCTCAGCTGGTCAATAAAGTCCGAGACGGTAAAGACAACTAACTTATAACGACATATAATACGAAGGGCTAGATTGCTAATGTCTTCGAAGGCACCACCCTCCCCCTTTTCTTGTTGTGTAGGTTACACTCGATCAATCTGCTACGGCCGTGTTCGATTGCCCATAACGTACCCTTTGTCTCCGTGATTGCCCACTGGGCGATGAACGACTCCGAAGATGGAAGTACTAGCTGATCTGCTGGGGTGTGATGCGACCCAGGCGACTGTGGAGTGGCTATATAAACCTGTAATGTTCAAAGCTGCACCCATAATCCTAGTAATCCTCAACCTCTTACGTAGGTATGACTTTCGCTCAGAACCGACTTTGCCAGTGACATAGGAGTATTCATACCACCAACTCATAACTTGTAGCCCTGTAATTACTTGTAACATTGCAACGGCTATAATATCGCGCGGGTGGTTCATTGAGGGTCAGACGCTGTGTCTCCGAGGACGACTCTGGGTGGTTATACACATACGAGGAGCGAGACGCCTAGGACAGGAATTATGTCTGAATTCCACACTCTATAGACTGCGGCGTCAGAACATCAAATTGAAAGTTAGGATTAGGGCGGAACAAATAATGCCGTTACCGACGTAGAGAATAAAACAGACAGGGATCCTGAAGAATAGGGGTTGTTCTATACTATAGCCCCGCCGGGCGCAGGGGAAAGCCTGCGTTACTACCTGTATTCGTGTGCACAGAAGGAGTTGAGACACCTTACTACAGGAGGCTGAGTCTTGATTAACCTCTATGCTTTGAGTATCGGCATAGTACTAGGCTTCGAAGCTTCTTAACGCCACTCCCGTTCATCCACGGCGTCATCCCTTCAAACGATCCATCACTGCAGGCCGCCGCTTCCCAACGCTAGTTTTCAATGATAAGACAATACGGTGGCGGGATCGCTTGATATTACTTTTTACACAGGTGAAAAATCATATTTCGAAAAGACGTAATGACGCGTCACTGGCGTCGCTACCGTATGCCCACGTCACTGACCGTGATGAGGTTTATTGGCACAAGTTCAAAGCAAGATGTCTTCTGCCCATAAATCATCGGTCGCGCAACGCACTTAGGCTCCTAGTTCACTACAGCAAAATAACTGTCGATATATCTACAAAGCCATCTGGTTCGGATCGTTTGAAACATACCAACGGGCAAATCATGTCAAAGTAAGCATGTGCTGTGCACACCGTTATTTCCGGCCTCCGTGTGTCATCCCTGGGCCACTTACCATGACATTGCGTAGTAAGCCGATATTAGCACTCTGACTGGTACTGGGTAGAGAGAGCCGATGCGGTCAGCGGAAATATTAGCATGTCTGCGATATTTTCCGCATGCATTGTCAGCTGTCGGGCAGTCCGGGGATTTCCCCTAATTATTATGAGGTCTAGTAGTGTCCCGCCATAGTCTGGGGCCTCACATTTCCCGGCAGTATTCAGACCTGACACCTATATTGAGTGCCAATGTCTCATTGTATCACCCTTTGCACAACTGTCTCGCAAAGAGGGGTCTACAGAAGTTCATTGATGATCCATATGCAACCGTGACGCTGCGAGTTGCTGGAGCTTCGATAGAGGAGAACATTTTACTCTTTTCGCACTTGCGAGGCTAATGGATGTGATGTGGTATATGAACGTGGGTAGCGGCGAATATCCCATGTATAAGTGCGCAGGAACAGGTTTTATTGCTAAACTACGTATCTTCTCTCTGGAAGTTTCCGCAACACATGCCGAGCTGATGTCCTCTAGCTGATATCTACCTTTACATAATGTTGAAAAATTGCTACATCCTGGATTATGCTGGATGCATGTCCCTAACAAAGTCTTATATTAAAATTTATTGGCAGTGACATACCGGCTTTCGCCAATGCCAGGCCAACTTACCAAAACCGAGGTTAAGGCGGGTATGATAAAATGGGATATTCTTGCGCCCTAAATGACCTGCAGGGTCGTGGACGGTCGTGGATGGTCGTGGGGGATATATTTTTTAACCTCAACGACCAGAAACCCAGGTTGTGGGAGGTTGCCAGACGCTTAATATCCAGGCCTTCCCTGTGTGAGAGAGTAGAAAAGCAGTGTACGAGTGGAACGTGATAATAATATAGGGCCAAGAGCGCGTGCACGGGGAGGTTTGCATTACGGTGTAGTTTTCTATGAGGACGCTTCAGGGGGCAAGTTAATAGAATATCTCCTGCTCGGACTTGAATATACTCACTCAACCTCCTAGACACGCGCTGTGAGAATCCAGAACCAAGACAAGACTGAAATTATGGTAAACCTGTCGCTTATTTCTGCTCTGGCTGTTGAACATATTAAGCGCCATGCTTAGTACGGTCGTGGACGATGGCAGTGTGATTCGGCTGAACTGCAGATCTAACGCTCATTGCGCAATACTGCACAGGGTGGGTGTGAGACTTGGAATAAGAAACACAAAAGTCCCCACATCAGCTGCGGATATAGAGTATTTCCAGCTCGATTTTGCATTTGTGGAGTGTTTCTCCTATGCGACTGTCGAGGCTTATATTAGTCATAGCCACCCCGGGCAAAAAGTCACCAAGGATTCCTTTATTGACCAGTGCTTAATAAGGGAATTCGGCCTAGGTATGTGCATCATATGCGTACATGGATAGGTCCATCCCAAGAAGTGCTGTGGTAGGTATATTCGGTATATCTGTACGGTCATCACGTCCCTAGCGAGCAACGGGTTTCCTATCCAGGCAGGTATGCGCTGCACATCATCCTCGCCTTTGGTTCATATGCGTCTCGATAACAAAAACAACGGTTATGCCGTCAGGAGTTAGTCCATCCATTACCTACCCTGGCCTGAAGTTGTAGAAGCCCGCCTCATCAACAAATCAGTTATTATGCGTCCATTAGCTCTAAGCCCAGAGACCGGGTGTTGTACGCATCTATACTATACCTAGGTGGTAGACGTGCACGATTTGGGAACTAGGCAAGCCTGCCGATGACATGGTTTGTCTTAGAGGGGCACAAATGAATCAAAGTGGAAAAACAGCCGATTAATATCCAGCTGAAAAGGTAGGTATCGAGTAGAAAACCGAGCTCAGTGTGGCCACTTTGGGCGGCCGCTTTGCAAACCCAATCAGTCCAAACACGCCGAGAAGCTCATACAATACCAAGATACGGCCCCCTCAGCTTGCAGGTGTCATCGGTGCATTTAAAGCTTCAAAAAGGTGTACCCCACGGCCGTACGTCACCATCTGAAGGCGCCACATGCCTCCGGCCCCTATTCGGGCAGAGGTTCCTCCAATAGGGACATAAGAATATGTACAGGGAAAGAAATAACGTTGCAGCACCGTCACCTGTGATAAGAAAGAGGCGCTGCAACGCCGCCGGGATGGTCGACATCTCATGTGCCGACCACCATGAAGACTAAGGCTAATGGAGGTGCAAGTGCTTCTACGCGGGTCTTACTAAGCGTACGGACGTGTTACTACGGAGAAAAGGTGTATGCCGGTCGTTCGAAGAACTAGCGTCACTTGTACCGTCACACATGTCTCGCCGCTGTACTTACGAGGCCCACCGACCCAATGCCGAAAAGGGAGATTCATCGTGATTTACGGTAAGAGGTGGTATAATAGATAGTTCGGGGTTTTCAGAATGGCTTGCTGAAATACGATTTCGAGGAATGGTACAACGGGCCCGGTAGGTACCTCAGGTGAATCAGACGTCGGATTTTCTCCCGGCGAATCAACCCGACGGTATATAACAAGTGGGGTATTTCCAGCCTTTCCTGCAACTATCCGCGTGGAGGCGGACTAACGGCAGTACTAGGAGTGTTTTGAATAGCGGATCAAAACAGCCCGGTCGACACCGAATCGTCCAATAAAAGAGTTAGGTTCGTGGCGTTCAATTCCCCTTTTAGGGAAGGCGCCGCTTGAAACAGTTATCACTGCAGTTTGTGGGCCTTCAAGCGGATATCCCAGCAGAGGGGTTTTGTCGGTGCATTCAGTGAAACTTAAAAGGAAAAGTCGATGAGTTGCATGGCCGATAAGTGAATTAAACAAATTAGCAAGGCATTCAGTATTTCGAAAATACCTGGGGTATAAGCCCTATACATGTCACCGGAAAATGCTAAGTATATTCAGAATAAGCTAGTTCGACAGTTGTTCTGAAAAGCCCAAACTACTCCTAAGCACCGATCACGGTGAAATAACGAGAGATCATTCCGCCGTATTGCGACAAAATCGGAACAGTCTGGATCGTCGGCCGTTAAGAAAGATCTCTTGTAAGACGGGATTTATCTCAATGCCGAGCAGTTGACTCAGCACCTGAAGTAGAAACAACCTTGCTGCTTTCGTATGCTCTGTCGATCCCACGTTTGAAAATTGCTACATCAGAGCGTAGACGATAACGCTGAACTTGAGGCCAAGGCAGACACAAGGTTCCAAGGAAATCTATTAATAAGCGGGACAGCGGTCGCATACCTACGTTTTCGAGCAAATTGCCGACCATACCTTCCTCACCAATGTTATATTCCGACTTAAGCTTAAGGCCGGCGAGATTAATTGGCCATGTCTATCTACGGAGCACTGTAGATATTAACGTTTAGCATAACCTCTTCGTGCCTTCGTCCATGCCACTTCTCGGTGCAGGTCCCGTAATGACATTATGTTGAAATAGAACTCGCCTGTATCCATCTGCTCTACGGTTCTGTGCGATGCGGCTCGCCCGTAGACATCTATCGCCGCGTTGCGGGAAGCCGTATTTGATGAGACTGCCAATGTAGGACAACCCTGTTGCTGATCATTGAGTCGGCCGGTTAACTAAGCCTCTATACGACAAGATAGACCCCGCCTTGTGTGACCCCTAGAGGCTCTTATCAATGAGTTGCTGTAGTGCTTAACAAAAGGTGGCACTGACAACGATCCCACGCCATTCGACGGAGCCAAGAAGCCGCTGCAGATCTATGCATTTGACACGTGCATGATGCAGGGTCGGACGGGTTAATCGCCGTAGGGCTCTCAACCGCATTCTACGCGTTAATGATCCTTCGGCCGCCGGCGCCGGGGATTGAGATACCGCTATGGATACGCCGCTTGGTGCTTGTTGAGTGTCAGATGCTGACGCGAGGCCGGACTTTAGCGGGTGCTCGTCAGCCGCCGCCCCGTGGGACTATTCTGGGTTCTCGAAGAGCAACTGGAAAGGCACGAATTCGGCCTTGTCTCCGGGCCTTCTGAGCATTGAGTTACGGCGCATACTCGAAGCGGTTACGGAATATTCTTTGCTGCCTATAGTATATAAGAGGACTTCTGTGCCGCCTCCTTTCTTCCCCATACCTCGGGTTCACTGACAATCTATAATTATACTGGCCACGTACTCTACGATGACGGCTCAATCCAAGATCCCCGTCGCGATGACGGAGGGTGACGTTCAAAATAAGTTTGAAACCAAGCAAGCATCGACAACAGCGAAGCAGAGCTTGTTCAGCCGCATCAAATGGGAGAGTCTCATCATTCTAACTGTGTCCCCCATACTGGGAGCTTACGGGGCAATTCATACCCCGCTTCAGACTAAAACCCTTCTATTTTCTCTTTGGATGTATTTGTTTTCGATGTTAGGTACGTGACTTACGCCATCCAGTCGACGTTGATCTCTATCTAACCTGTGATAGGTATCACTGCAGGTATGCCCCTAACTAATCAGTGCTAGCCCATCGTTAGGGAAACTAATCTCGCTCAAGGGGCTCATCGACTATACTCCCATCGTTCATACACCGCGTCCACCCCCCTCCAGTTGTTCTTGCTCATAGGGGGCGCGTCTGCGTCGCAAGGGTCTGCCCTTTGGTGGGCAAGGGAGCATCGCGCACATCATCGCTACACAGACACCGACCTTGACCCCCACAGTGCAAATGAAGGCTTTTTCTGGACTCATATGGGCTGGATAATCTTCAGGAAAGAGACGCCGCCTGGATCTACTGACATCCGCGACCTGAAAAATAACAAGCTCGTGATGTTTCAGCACCGCCATTACTTCAAGATATTCCCCTGGCTCGCCTTCGTTCTCCCTGTTGTGATCCCTGGTTACTTCTGGGGTGATTGGGCTGGTGGTGTATACTACGCCACGCTCATACGCCTAACCGTCGTCCATCATGTACGTATCTGCTTGTTTAACTGTCCCCTCTGGATGCTGACAATGCGGTAGTCTATCTTCTGCATCAACTCACTGGCTCACTGGCTCGGCGAGGCCCCCTTTGATGACAAGCACACACCCCGCAACCACCTCTTTACCGCGGTTGTCACCATGGGCGAAGGGTACCACAATTTTCATCATCAGTTTCCTGTTGATTACCGAAACGCAATTAAATGGTACCAATACGATCCTACCAAGTGGTTCATCCGCGCATCGGAGTTACTCGGTCTGTCCACCAACTTGCAGACGTTCCCAGAGAATGAAATCAAGAAAGGGACTCTCACTATGAGCCTAAAGAAACTCAGAGCCGAGCAGGACAGCATTAAATGGCCGCTCGACTCCGCAGACTTACCCGTAGTGGATTGGGATACATGTAAGCTTTGGTCCCTCGGTTGCTTGACGTTGTAGAGACTTACCCGGTGACCAGTTCAGAAGGAGTCAGAAACCACACCGCTGATATTGATAAATGGTTACATCCATGACATCTCCGGCTTCGAGCAGAAGCACCCGGGTGGGCGCACTATCCTCACGCGTCACGTCGGGAAGGATGCGAGCAGCGCTTTCAGCGGCGGCGTATATGGCCACTCAAATGCAGCGCACAATGTGAGCATTACCCATGACCCAGCCGCCGGACTTGCAGAGATCTGACTCCCTATAATGCAGTTGCTGGCCATGATGCGTGTTGGCATACTTGATGGCGGCGTGGAGCATGTCAAATATGTCACACCAGCCGAGAGGCTCCGTATTGTTGAGCAACTTAAGAAGGATGATGTGGATCCCTGGTCACCCATCACGGCCAAATGAGGTGCTACGATACACTGATCGACATCCGGAAACGACGTCCCAGCATGGAATTGACGCAGCAAGCCGACTTGGCCTTCGGAATGATGGGCAACGACTAGCATAAGACGACGCATCATCCGCGAGTTCTGATATTAGATGCGCAGTTAAGGACGAGCTCTTTTGCGAGCAGTGTTTTGCCTCAGCAGTACTTCGCCAACTACGCCATTTCATGTGAACCAGAGCTACTACTTAAGTGTTTGTATTTAGCGCTGCTCTCTGCTGATTTTGCCGCGCGGCGGATCCCAGAGTGTTCAGTATGGATACGTGGTCTCAGTTAGAAACATACAGGGGTATAGATTGCAATGGTATTCGACCTTCCTGTCAGCAACTTGGGTGGCTTTCGTCGTGCAGCCATGTGTGGTGCGGCCCAAGGAACTGTCGGGGCAAAGGGGAAGCAACAGGCCCCCCCTTGTTTAACGCGCCGAGAATAGATCTAGAAGACCACCACACCTCAAACTATTCCAGCATTTCTTCCGCCCTGACTGCTCACTGTTTTCTCAAAAAAGAAGGGACGTGATAGCAAGAGGCAGCATAATCCTTACAGCATCGGTCAATCCTGACCGGACGGTCCAATTGACCGCTTGTGAT
The DNA here is from genome assembly GCA_004154915.1 of Monosporascus ibericus. Classification (NCBI taxonomy): domain Eukaryota; kingdom Fungi; phylum Ascomycota; class Sordariomycetes; order Xylariales; genus Monosporascus; species Monosporascus ibericus. The sequence continues at coordinate 65,484 of QJNU01000186.1, forward strand.
GTTTTCTTGTTAGTAGCGTAGCTGTACATCTCCCGCGTACATCTAGCCAGGCGTCATCTGATATGCGCTGTCGACAATCGGTGAGGCTTGAAGCTGCCTACCAGTGAGCTTCAGGCCCAGTGGATATGCCGGCCTTACTTCCATATCAAGGAATAAGTAGCCACGGCTCTCGAAATAGGCTTTCTAAATTTCTCCAATAGCCGGGTGACTCTACGAAGTTATGTTTGTCTAATGTGCTTTGAACATGCTGCATTTTAGAGCATGGAAGTGGGTTTACACAATCCGGAACTTTGAGTGAGTTGAGACGAAGCATGCTGGCCCCCGTCAATCTTCGGCGCTAGTTTAGCCTTGGCATCTGGCGTACGGAGTCCGAGAGGGCTTACTCTCTCATTTCAACTTTTTTTCAAAAAAACTACGATACGTACACACCCTTATGTGGATTAAAAAATCTCTGTAAACAAAATTTAATAAAACAAGTAATGTAATAATTAAGCATTATTTCCTTAATAATTTACATTTAAAGTTATTCGTTTTTATTCGTTTTCCTTAAATTAATTTTATGTTAGATAAATTAAACGTATGTATAACTTTATTATATTAGTTATAATTAGTAAAGACCGTTACCTTATAACGGTTATATTCGAAAATTAAATCGAATTTTTTTAAAATAACTTAATTACTTTTATTTCGATTAAAAACTTCTAATATTAAATCTTCCTTTGCGTTTTACCGAAGTTATAAACTTAACCTTACTTAATTAACTTTTCCGTACCTTTCCTACCCTTATAATTATTATTTTTGCGGTTATCTAACCTTTCGTTAAAGGTAATATCTTAAATTAAGAGTAAAAATTATTTACTGTAATAAAATACGCCCGAAAAAAAAGCCTTCGGTTTAATACAAGCGATAGTAATTAAAAAAAAACTTATTTTAATTAAATTACGTTTATATTTTTGCGAATAGGAAAAGTTTTTTTGTTAACGGAATAACAGCTATTAATTAAATTAAACTTTAAACTTATAAAAAGTAATATTAATTAATATATTATTTTATGCGGTTTTTTTACTTATGCAAATATAATCTAATACCTTTTCGAAAAAGTTAATATATTTATAAACTTTCCTATAAAGTCGTAAAAACTTATTAAATAGATTATTATTAATAAAGGATATAAAATTGTAAGTTAAATTTATAACTTAAAAAGCTAATTATAATTAACATAATTAAAAAATGATACTATATTACACATAAAGAGGATACCGGCATTTACTTAAATTTATATATAGGAATAAAATAAAATTATAACAAATTTATATAAAATAAACGTAATTCGAAAATTAAAAAGTTTACCCTAGGATGCATTAAAATGAACCTTAAGAAGATCGTTGCAATATAGGAGTAGGAGATACCCACTACCGTTAAAAAAATACAAGCTTTTTTCGGATTTGTCAACTATTATAGGAAGTTTATTCGGAATTTTAACAAAATAGCCATATTATTATCTAACCTGACAAAAAAAGAAAATAAGTTCCTTTAGACGACAAAGATAGAAATAGCTTTTTAAAAGATCAAAAATGCGATTACTAGCGAGCTAGTATTAATTATATACAACCTAAGTCGCCTAGTTAAACTTAAAACCGACGTTTCGGATTACGTTTTAGGCTTAATGGCAGGATACCGCAATAATTAAGGTAACTTATACCTTATCGCCTTTTATTTTTACAAGTTAAAAGGAATAAAGTTAAATTACGGTATCCTTAATAAAACATTTTTAGTTATTATTAAAGCTTTCCGAGAATTTAAATATTAGCTTAAGGGAAACTTTTATTAGGTTAAGGTGTATATTAACCATAAGAACCTTACTCGTTTTACTATTACTAGAGAACTTACGGGATAATAATTACGTTACGCTGAAAAAATAGCAGAATACGATTTTATTATTATGTACTAAAAAGGATCAGAAAACGGTAAAGTACACGTATTTTATCGAAAACCAAACCTTAAATAAAAAGTAATTAAGGTTAACTACCAGATTTTCGATACCATACCACAAAGATACCTGCAATTACGACAGATAGTAACAATTAAAGCAGCACCTTTTAACCTATACTAGAAAATCTAAGAATATAACGATAATTTACTTAAAAACCAGAAAACGGAAAAAACATAAATCCTAAAGGAATATCAGAAAATATTAATACGAAACATATACGAATATTAGTTATACGGATACCTAGGGATCTATAAAACTTTAAAACGATTATAACGCATTTATTACTTTCTTAAAATAAAATTAATAGTAAAAAAAATACAATAATAATGCCATATTTATAATAAGGCAAAAGTTCGACGACACAAATCATACGGAAAATTATAGCTATTATTAATCGTAAAACGACTATAGGATTTAGTTATTTTCGACTTTATTACCAAGCTCCCATTTTTAAAAGATCTAATTACGGGCATATATTACGATAACATTTTCGTAATCGTTAACCGATTTACCAAATTATCCTAGTTTTTACCATATAATAAAAATATAAACGGAAAATAATTAGCTTACATCTTTTTAAAATATATCTTAAAAGTATACGGATTATTAACGGAAATCATTTTAAATAAAGAAATAACATTTACTTTAAAATTCTAGCAAGGACTTATAGCATAATTAAGCCTAAACTACAAATTATCTAGCGTATTTAAACCTTAAATAAACGGAAAAATTAAAAAAATTAACCAAATATTAGAAATTTATTTACGATACTATATTAATTACGAACAAAACGATTAAGTCCAGAAATTACCTATTGCGTAACTAGCTTATAATACTAATTATTACGAAAGCATTAAAATAACTTTAATAAACGCTAACTTTGGTTTTATACTAAAGGTTTATAAAAATATACGTAAAAAACTTATTAACGTTAAAATAATCCGTATATTAAAATAACTTAACTAATTATATATATAAATAAAAACAAAACCCAAATTTGTACGTACTTAAATAAGGAAATATTATAACTAAAAAAAGTTAAAAGAACTAGCCTTTTAAGAAGGAAAGATAATTTACTTAATTACCAAAAATATGCAAACTAAGTAACTAAAAAAAACTGGACTTTAAATATATTAACCTATATAAAATTATTAAGAAACTTTTAAAAATAATTATTAATTTAAATTACAATTTAAAGTTAAACTTTATCTGATCTTTTATATTTCCTTACTCGAATTCATAATAAATACTATCAAAATTAATATAAGATATAAAAAAAAGATAAAAAAAGACATACCAACATACGAAGTAAAAAAAACATAAATACGCGAAAAAAAGACGGACTTACCGAATACCTGATTAAATAAAAAAACTACTGAAGTGGTGTAGGGTGCAGTATGGGTGCAGCTCTGCAGCAAAGCTGCAGCTCTGTTTCTAGCTGCTTCTATTTGCTTCGCCGGTGGGCTCCAATGGAGCGACATCCAGTGGGTCGGCGACTGTCTATAAAGTTTTGACCTGGCAACTTTTGTATGTAGTCTTCTAGAGAACCCAAGGCACGCCCGACAATTCCTTTTCCCAAGCAACCAGTCAAGATGTCCTACATACATCAGCTTCGATAAGCCCCGTCCCAATTCACTACCCAAACTCCGAAAATACCTAAGAACCCGCCAAGAATTTTATGAACGCCTAACGCCTATTAAGGAACTTTCACCAACAATAACGGATGCGCCCTAGTTAGCAATTAACTAATCAATAAGCTTAGACCAGTCGACCGGGTCTGCAACTTGGCCTAACGTAACCGCGGCAACCGCCGCCTTTAACTATTCCTGCTCCTTCTTAAAACGTTTAAATTCCTTCATAACTTTCGCACCTTAAACTTCATAATAAAATATCTTAACGCCGTAAAAACGAAAAAGCTTTTTTTATTTACGTAAACGAATCAAACGACCAAATAGCTCGGATAAATATTATTACAGCTCAAGTAACTTTTCTTTAGCCATACGTTCTGCCAATTTTAATCGATCTTTTTCCGTAATAAGCTTGCTATGTTCGAGCTCCGAAGAACCAAATAAATTATAAGAACCCTCATATTTGGTACAACGCGTATACTTCCCCGAACTATAATACGCTTTGCAAACCTTGTTTTCAGATTTGCAACGAGAATAAGAAAACTTCGACGACATGGTAAAACTAAAATAATCGATACGTTTTAAAAGAACCAAAGCGTTAGTACGTTAACGAAAATGACGTTTTTTAATTCGGCCCGACATAATAAATATAAAAAAGGAAAAGTTGCTTACTAGAATTAACAAATAAACAAATTAATCTTTAAGGGCAAAGATCTTAAAGGAGAGAAATCGTATTATGACCTAACAGTCTTAGCTGCAACACACATAGTCGGACCTCCAAAGCTGCGGCTCCAACCTAAGTTCAGACGTTACGTAACCAGCTTAAAAAGCTTAACAACCCCCATTAGCCTAAGGATTTTAAGCTAGTCGAACCATAAAAAGGCTTAAAGGGATTTAAGGAGATTTAATTAATAAAAGAGCTTAAGCCGCTTAAGTACCTTAAGCCAAGATAAGGATATATACGCTCGTTATCACCATAGCTTAGATAAATCACCAGCTTATAATACAACTTGGTTACCCAGATTACCTTTTAACAATCTACTATTACCAAACGTAACTATTATTTACCCCATTACTCAGTTTCCTACGACACTATTGCTAACATAAACCGTACGACTAGGTTTAATAGTTGGTTAAACCCCTTAGCCGTTACACGGGGGCTTTTTATCCTTTTTATCGTGCTTAAAATTAGGCGTTATATTACCTTATATCTTCGTTCTATTTCTAAATTTCATTTTTGATTTTTTGTCGTTTATTCGGGTTGTTTATAAAGTTCAAACGGAAATTTAAGTAATTAATTATTTCCAGTATGCTTTTATAATAATCTAATAAATATATTTTTCTTCTGTTTTATAGTTGCATTATCCGAAATGATATATGAGATCTTTATCGGGACAAGTCTTTCTTTCGGGTTAACTTATTGCTGGCGTAATAATATTAATAACGTTTTCCGAGGCGTATGTTCTTAGGTATCTATACTATCGTTAATCTTTAAGATCTTTTTCTTTTTAATTATGAAAATCGAATTTTTAATTATATATTTGCGTAAGTTATATTTCGATATACCGTTATTCCTTTACATATTTAAAGTAATAAGTACGCTTATATTAAATGGTATAAAGTTCTTTATGTTAATCCGGTTATCTTGGTAGTAGGTCCTTATTTTAACCTTGGTATTCCTTAATTTATGCGTTTAATTCCAATTATTCGTATCGCTGTCGCCGCTTTTTTTAAGAACGGGGAAATAATTTATCCTTTATAAGCTCCTTTTATCCGTCGTATTCCTTTAGTTATTAAGCTATTATAAGCCTTATAATAAAGGTTCGTTACTTTTAGATAGCTACTTAAAATAGCTTTTTCGCCTTTTATAATCCTTATACTTTTTTAAGGGGGTTATAGTCGTTTTTAATTCTGATTATATTAATTAATCGGTTATTATCGCTTTGGTTATTTCGGAAGGATTTTTAAGAAACCGGCGTCCAGGTATTTTATCGTAACTTTTTAGGTACCTTATATTAAAAGGCCTTATATCCTATTTTATTATAATTAAAGTATTTAATGATACGCGGATTGCGTTATTGGATTACGCCTAATTTTATAGGTCCTAATGCCGTTTTATGGGATGTGTTTATTTTTCGTAACGTACCGATATTAGGGGAATATCTTGGTTTATTATTTTGTCGTTTTTGAAATATCGAGTTTTCCAAACGTACTATCTGTCGTCGATTTTAACTACCATAACGATATAATCCATTAACTTTTCGAGGCGCTTATTCTTAAACAATTCTTTTTATACCTTTTCCTTTAAGCCGTCGAAAAACGTAATTATTAATATTTTTTACCCTTAATTAACGTTTAAAGTTAATTAAAAGAAAAAGTTGCGTATTTAAAGGCTGGTTTTTTTTCCCTTTAATTCCTTAATTTTATTTTCGGTTTTAATTTTTTCGCTTACTATTCCGAATGCTTTTTTTAATTTCTTTTTAAACTTTTCATAATTGTTATAAATAGTTATAGTTTCCACAAACCTTTATTAAAGAGGTTTGGTAATCTATTTAAAAAAGGTAAGCTTAAATTAAATAACCGCGTTTTTAATTAACTGTCTTATAGCGAATTAAATTCGAAAGATAAATGTTATAAGTTTAATTAAGAAGTACTTAAAATAAGCATGGTACTTTATAAGGAACTGTTATAACTTGGTGGTAATTCCGTTAAAAGAGGTAGGCTTAGTAAGTTTCAAAACTTCCTTAACCTTTTTGCCGTAAGCTATTTAAGCGGGTTATGCTAATTAGGGTGGCTGATCCGGTTAATCGGGTTACTTTATGCTTGCTTATTTTATTAATTTAACGTTTTAAGCTTTTAATTGGTTGCGAGTTTTTTTAAACGTACGGGTAAGTTCGATTTTATCTTTAATAAATTACGTAACCGCGTTAATTATTTAGTTAAGTTGACATAAAGCTTTTTTTTTTAAAGAAACTAAGTCGAATTGTTTAGGTATCAGAATTTATAATATTATTTTTAAAAATTTAAAAGGTTTCCTTAAAAACGGGTTGCTTATTAAATAATATAATATTAAAGATATTAACGTACCACATAAGCTCGCGGCGCACACAAGCTCGCGGCGCGTTTTTATTAACATTTTTACCATTTAACTTTATTTGTTAATTACTTAATATCAATAATATGGAACGTCTTACGAAAAATACCAGAACGAACTTAGCCGTTTAGGTTAAAAAGCAAGACTTAAAATTTAATTATAAAAAGTTTAATTTTATATACGGTATTACTAAAACGACTTTAAAAACCCGATATTCCGGTAAACGCGCCCGAACCGATATTATCCTTAATTTGCGAAAATTAACCTCGACCGAAAAGAAATTTATTATCGAAAAGGTTCTTGATTTAAATGCACGAGCGTTTCTTATCCGGCTTTAATACGTTAAAGATATAGCGAATTTGTTACTTGCTTAACGCGTTACGGAACGCGTTAAAGTTAACTGGGCGTCGAACTTTGTTCGACGGCAAAAAAAACTTAAAACGCGTTTAAATCGAAAAATTGATTATTAAAGAATATTATGCGAAAATTTAAAGGTATTTCGTAAGTAGTTCGAACTTGTTCGGGTTATAATCGTAAAATACGGTATCGTAAAAGAAGATATTTATAATTTCGACGAAACAGGCTTTTTAATAAGGCTTCTTATAATATCCAGCATGGTAATTATAAATATTAAAAAACGTAAAAAACTTAAATAAGCGCAATAAGGTAACCGGGAATAGGTAATAGTTATATAAGTTATTAATTCGTAAAATTAGGTTATATTTTTATTTATTATTTTAGCTGGAAAAAATTACCTTAATTTTTGGTATCGAAAATACTTATTATTACCCGATTAAAGGTTTAATATAAACCATAATAATTAGATAACGAACGAATTAGGTTTAAAATGGATTTAATATTTCGATAAGCATATATAAACGCGTACGAAAGGATCGAAACGTTTCCTTATCCTCGACGGCTACGAAAGTTATCATTCGATCGAATTCGAAGAATATTACGCGAATAACGGTATTATTACGTTTTGCATACCTACCTATTCTTTTTATCGGCTTTAATTTTTCGACTTATCCTGCTTTTTTATTTTGAAGCGTACCTATTTGCTATATATCGAAAATTTAATACGACGCCATTATATTTATATCGCGAAAAAAGATTTTCTTCTTGGCTTTTACGACGTATTTAAAGCTACCATAACGTCCGATAATATTAAATCCGGCTTTTAAAAAGCTGGATTTGTTTTATTCGATCTTAATAACGTTTTATCCGACTTGGAAATTCCTTTAATTATATTTATACCGACCGTTTTTCCGCTTATTTTTGCTAGTTTTATTTCCCCGCTTGCGAAAACCCTTAAAAATATCCGTAAAGTAACAAGATAAAAACGTTACTTGCAAAAAAAAATTAAAAATTATTAAGGCAACTCGCTAACAAAAATAATTAAGTCGGCTGGTTTTGTAATAAAAGGTTATATGTTATTTTTGCATAAAACCGCGCTTCTTCGGGAAAAAACGTTTAATTACGCGAAACGAACTATATCTTAAGTAAACGTCGGAGGATTAAAAATAAACGTTTCCAAAAAAAAGAATACTTATTATATAAAAAGGATAAACTTTTTTGGCCGAAAAGGAAAAGGGTGGTGAAAAAATGCAGCTAATAACGGCTGAAGATAATCGTCGTAAAAGGGTTGAAACGAAAAAACGGAAATGTGGCGTTTGCGGTAAGCCCGGATATAATGCGCGTACTTATAAAAAGGTTATAGATACGTTTAACGAAGAAGAATCCGATTAATTTGAATTGATTTAATATGTTATGGTTAATTAATTTGGGTTTATTATTACGAGATTCCAAAAAACGCGCCGCGAGTTTGTATACGCCACGAGCTTATGTGGTACGTTACTTACAGTTTAATAATATTACTAAATAAAAATTTATAACGTATAACGGTTAAAAATTTTAATTATTTATTAAATTTAATCGTACGGTTTATATTAATAATAACGTGGTAGAAAATTAAGTAATATAATAAATAATAATTACGTTTAATAATAATAAATTATTAAAGGTAATTTAGCTAACCAAATTATATTATAAGTTAATAATCTATTTAAACTATGGTAATAACGAACGTATATATCCTTATCCTAGCTTAAGGAGCTTAAGCGGCTTAAACCCCTTTGTTAGTTAAGTCCTCTCGAGTCCCTTTAAGCCCTCTCGTGGCTCGACTGGCTCAAGGCCCTTGGACCAATGGGGGCTGTTGAGTCCTTTGAGCTAGTCACGTGACGTCTGAGCTTAGGTCGGAGCTGAAGTCCTGGAGGTCCGACTGTGTGTGTTGCAGCCAAGACCGTTAGGTCATAACACGTAGGACATCGAAACAACCCTGCCTCTTTGTTGCAACGCATTACAAATTTCACCAATGCCTGACATGTCACGAAGGCAGCAATAGGCGGCGGACATTTTGGATAATATCACACGGATAACTTTCTTCTCTCTATTTCAAATGGCTCCGCGCCAGCTTACGAAAGGACTGGAGAGGTGGGCCAAGGTAGCTTGCGTGACACCCTTAGTCGTGTTGTATTTCGGCGTGAAGATGGCGATGAAAGCTGTTCACAATGCCAGCTTCGCCATTCGTACGGCCAGGACTCGCCGACGAGTGATGACTCGTCGACTACCCAAGTCAAAGCCGTTGGCTACTGGATATATGTCTATACCGGTGGCACTCCCCACGGGTACGCCAACGTCCTTCCTACACCTACCACCCGAGATCCGTCTCCGCATATATCGCATCGCCTTCGGAGGCCCTAGGATTGTGCAAATTGGGGGCGATTATCCATTCTGGGGTCCTCGGCCTGACAGTTGGGGTCCGGCACAGTACATCCGCCACGATGATGACCCACGTAGCAAAGCGCTCTGCCAAACCATAGGGCTAGGCGGATCAGGATTTCGCCAATTTGTGGCTCCACCAAGCCGTGGGTGCGTGCGGTACGGTGCCGTATCTAGACTAATCTGTGGAGAACAGCACCATCTTCCCCCCGGTTGGGTAGAGCCGGAATCGGTAGTATTCTACACCGATTTGATGCGGACATGCCACACACTATATGATGAGGTTCTCGATATTTTGTACGCCGGCAATACCATCTCCCTCTTCGGGGCGGAGATGGTGCGTTATTTCAGTCGCAATGCAAGCCCAGAGGGACTTCGTAGGGTCCGCTTCGTGCATGCGGCTCTCACCATACTCTCTAGCAGCTGGGATTCATCAGTCCAGAGGATTAAGACCGAGAGAGCCGTGCATACACTGCGAGAATTGCTCCCTGCCCTGCGTCAGCTTGATGTTGAAATTGTCCTAACATGGGGTCAGCCGAATGATCCGCAACGCTTCTGGACCTGGCTGACAGAAGACGTACTCGGGCAACTTCGCGATCTACAGAGATTCACTTTGAAGATTTCTGTGTACCTAGCCCCAGGACCTCCATTTCGCGAGTCTCGTGACCGATGGATGCCAAGCTGTCAACCACTTAGCTCATGGGATGATGCTGCGTACCGTGGCTTAAAGACTAGGATAACGTCGGGTGGTGCAGGACGCAGTCGTCTCTTCCTGTAGAGATCTAATTCATCATGGGGCCACGACCAAAGGGAGAAGAATCAAAGCTCAATGGTGGCACATTGGTCAACGGGACGACTTATATACTCTCTGGGAAGGCCCCGCAGGTAGAACGGACTATACGACGTGGCTCACAGTAACGGCCGCAATATGAGGGCGTCTAAGCTGAACTCATGATCAATACATCTATTATTGGCAGCTTCCTACGAAACCCCGTTTCAATAACAGAACAATAACTTACCATATGCAGCCAAAAAAAAAAAATTTTTAAATTTTTTTAAAAAAAAATTTACTACGGCCCTGCTTGACATGGACATATGGTCGAGGCCCCAGCACCTTCCCACCCCAGAGTTGACCCTGAGGGGTAGAGCATGGGGAGACAGCTCTAGATACTTACTTATATTAATGACATCCGGGGAAGTTTTGCTCGGTTTGTAATGTCAACGTTGATTACAAGCCTACTAGTCCATTCATGTTCCTGATGGTGCCGATACACTTGCTCGGTTGGTATTTGTCATCATCGGAGGCTAGGTCTACTTCCCCACACCCTTTATAACATAAATGGCAGGAACAACTACGTCGAGGTTAAATGACGTTGAGATCTTCTTGAGAGCACCGGGATTGCAGTTGTCTGCCCTTAAAGGGGCTGTAGAATATTTCACTCACACCTCCAGTGGAAGCTAGCCGCGACGATCATCAGAGGAACTAGGGAGGTAGACGTTGGTTTGTATAGCTCTCCGTAGGTTCGCGCATGTGTTCCATGCGGCACCCGAGAATAATACTATATTTCTATGGCGGTTGGATAGCACGGGAAGATTTGAGCGGTTTGTTTTTGTTTCCTGGTTCTTGAGACATCCTCTAAACGCCGCTACCGATGATCGTTGGTAGTTACAGCTTTATACCAAAAAGTCCTCTCCTCACGAGGAGCTTGATTGGTTATGGTCCATCCTGGCGAGTGCCTCTCCCATATCCGTTCTATTCCTCTCCATCATATTCTACTTAGGGTTTTTCCTTTCCCATGCTTTGCCTTGTCCCCCATATACTATAACACAGGAAAACCTGCCATAATCGGTCGTGTTAGGTAATATAAGCGATCCGTTAGCCATAGCAACGGTCTTGGTAACCAGACCGACACAGCACATGGCGTAGACGGGTAACACCGTGAAGTCGGAGTATGAGAAGAGGAGTCCTGTATTCTGGGCTAAGGTAGAAAACGAAGCAAACAAACACCGACCGAGCGGCCGTTTGCAAGTTTCTCGAGCAACGGAAATCACATTGCCTGAACGCACCTACGTTATGCATAATAGTGCCCAAAAATAAGGAGTAAGTCTTCCCATTGCCTTTAGTTCGTTGACCCAGCTCTGGTTGCAATCAACACACTCATCCCCCCACGCAACCCATCCGATTCCTTATGTGACCCTCATTACGATGCCAGTTATAGATAAGCAAACATGGCAGCAGCGACTCGGCACGCACGACATCCCAAATATCCGAATGAATGGCTCCTCTCGAGTAGATCGACACAAATTGATGCTGCGGCACTCAAGACAGCCAGGCCGGCATTTGAAGGGCTTGCCAATACGAGCAGGAGATTAGCAGGATTTCGGAAAGACCACAAACCAGAATTAAGGGGGGCGAGAACGAAGAGTCACGCGCCCGAGCGCTGCCCAATCAGCCTTCCTCAGGTGCCACTGGGAGTGCAGTGCCTCCACCAAACGACGAGACGGGTGACCTGGTGTATACAGAGGTCGATGACACAGAGATGAAGGAGGAGCAAATTGGATCGGAGGAGAGGACCAAGCCGAACCCAGCACGACGTCTCTTTGGTTTAGTTCCTAGGCCCATGCTTCCTCTGAAAACCACCTACGACAGGACTATAGACTAGCCAACACACGAGAACTTACCTCCCGGGGCAGAGCAGCCCTCCTAGACCTGTGTTGGTTTCGCAGCCGATGAGTGCTTTAGTCGTAGCCGACACTGAAGAACCTACCTATCTCGACACAGGATTCTTCAATTGTGGAATTCTCTAGTGACATCATTGGTATCAAGACACAAGCTTCTAAAAACATCATGGAGAGCGGGGAAACCCTGAAGAGGGTCGAAAACAACCCGATCATCAAACTTTCCAGCCACATGGCAGGGTCGTGTGTAACATTAAGTTCGCAGCAGATTGCAAGGTGTCCCATTCATCGTATAGCAGCTGCATGACCTCCAGGAGAATCGAGTATAGCCTAAGCCATTGGAAGTCAACGTGCAATACGTGGCCGCTCACCTCCTTGCCCGTGGTGGCCAAATCGGTGGGCGGACTCAAGACTACTGGACGAAAGCAAGCGACTTGGCGCAGCAGCAGCTGCACCTCAACCCTGGCTTGGACCAAGACGTGCAACAGCAGATCAAGAGGGTGTCCGAACGTGATATGGCCTTCTCAGAGTGGCTGGGTATAGTCAAGAAATGCAACAAGAATACCGCATTCAACCCATACCATCAATCTTGACGTGACGAGTACGGTGTTGAGAACAGCGTATTTTATCGGATAAAAGACATGGACATCGGTAAGAAAAGCTTCAAGGTAGGTTGGACCTGGGTTCGCGCAGAACCGACTTTTACCTAATCTTCCTCCCTCCTTCCCAGGGGCCGTGTATCTCCTTTCAATTCAAGTGGCTCGAGGGAAGCAGACTAATATCGACGTACTGATGGTTCTGGATAAAGGCGATGAAGTAATTCATTTCCAGACGTCAGATGTCTTCACCAGGCTGCTTATGAAACGGATTAAGCAAGAAATTACACAACCGCTTGACCTACAGCACACTTCAGGCCGTCCCACTTCCTGACGTGGCGCATCATGGTCTTCATTTTATCGACTCGTTGGCGGAATATCCAGAGTTTGACCTCCGGCGTCCGAAAACGACCCGAAACTAACCAAGTCAGCGTCTACCACTGCGGCGGCAGGTGCAAGGTCGGAGATCCTAATGGAAGGAAAGATCCAGGACCAATAAAGGATTTGGATCCTGGCCCATGGACAATTCCACGCGCTCTCAAACAGCTTTTGAGGCTGCGGTATGGAGCCTTTGAGGCTGTACAGAGATGCTGCGTTACGTCTTCGGGCTTCTTGACCCTGATCTGTTAGAAGACTAAGGGTGTGATCGATAACTCCTTAGTGGACTGATCGCCTATTGCCATGTTACTTATAGGGGCTACTAAATAATTAATAAATAACTTAAAGTTTTAACAAAATTAGGTAACTTTAAAGTTGGTAGGTAGCCTATGTAGTACCCTAGCTACCTATATACGCCTACAACTTTAATCACTTACAATAAATCGAATATTAAAATTATTAATAATTCGTAACGTAATGTTAAAAATGTAACGGCAGGTTAGTTTAACCAACTATTAAACCTAGTGGTACGGTCTACGCTAACAGCAATATTGTAAGAAATTAAGTAATAAGGTATATAATAGTTAGGTCTAGTAATAGAAATTGTTAAAGGTAATAGTTAAGTAAGTTATATTATAAGCTGGTAATTTATTTATATTATAAAAGGTAGCGAAAATATATATTATACGCTGAATTCTTTAAAATTTGTACATGTCTTTAAATTTATATTTATTATCTGCCTTTAATAGTTACATTAATAAAAAAAGTTTTTTTCGTATTAAAAGTAACGTGACCGATAAGCATTCCGGATAGATAAGCACTTCCGGTGGTTTTTAGCACCTCGCAGTAACAAATTCAAATAATTTAATCATGATACGTTAAATAAATTAAAATTAACTGGGGGGATTTTTTTTTTCTCGCGAACCATATCTATAATTTTAAAATAAGTCTACGTATTATATTAAGGCTTATTGTGAAGGCCATATCGCCATTTTTCCCTTTTAACCCGTCCGCGACCGATTACTTTTTAACGCGTCTAAGTTAATATTACTCTTATTTTGAAATTTCTAAAGCCGACCGATAAAAAGACGATTACAAACCGGATTCTTAATTTATATACGCCAGCGTTTTTTTATCCAGCTTTAATACGTAAAGATATTCGGGAAATACGTTATATCGGAAAATTATAAAGTTTGATTATAAGGCGCATTTTCAGATTATAGGGTAAGGTTGTAAGGCTTATTATAAGGTACGTTCCGGGGCGCGTCGTAAAACGTATGGCGGTATTATAGGATTTATCGAAATAATAGTTTAATTTTACGTAGTTAAAATTATTAAAAGAAACGTTTTTAACAAAAAATAATAAATACTATACAGAATAAACAAATTCTGCAAGTTAATAAGAAGGAAAATAATAAAATTTGTTAATAATTATTAAAACCTGTAATAATAATAAAAAGGTTAAGAAAGAGGAATAATAACATAACGTTAGTAATAGGATTTAAAGGAATACGTGCATATATTTTAAAATTATATATGTAAGTAACGAGAAAGAATACGATTAATTTTAATTTATTTAATATATTATAGTTAAGTTATTTCGATTAACTATTACGAGGTGCTAAAAACCACTCGGAGTGCTTGTTCCATAGAATGCTTCTTTATAACGTTATTAAAATAATTAATGATAACTTATAAACGTTAAATAAGTTAAACGAAAAAAATATAAAGTTAAAAGCCGTTATTTAAACCGTTTAGGCCGCTAAAGTATTTAATTAGTTTAGTTTTAGGTTTATTAATTAATCTGTTCCGGTAAACCTAAATTAAGAAATTATTTTAAATACTTTTAACATTATTAATAAAAAGGGTTTAAATAGCGTTAAACGCTTATAAAGTTTTAGCGAATTTCTAGGTATTTTCGAAATTTTAAATAAAACAGGTTTTAACTAGATATTCGATAAATATATTTTTTTAACGTATATTTAAGTTTTCTTTTACTTCGTACGTTAAAATATTAATATATATATTATACCTTATATTAACTTTAATAATATTTGGTACTAATTTAAATAGGAAAATGTTAGACCAGATATTTGATGTATAAATGATTTATCTACAAGTAATTTTAAGATTGTTAATTATTTTAATTATTTATCTAATTCGATAACGTTTTAAAAACGTTACTAAGACGTCTTGAAATGGTAAGGGAAGGAGCCTTTTATTTTTTTTACGCGGCGTTTAATTAAGCGTTATAAAGTTATGTCCGGGGCCGAGGAGGTCGGCTTAAGCGATGGAGAAGATTACGTTGAAGAGAATTATGTTGGTAAAGATTGCGTTATTTTGGCGTTATACGCTGAAGATCACGCCTTTTCGAAACTTATTCGCTTTTTAAAAAAAAAGAAAATGTAATAAAGGAAAAATATAGAGACAAAGTAATAACTTAGATGGGCGATTGCTAAATTATCATAAGTACCGATACGAAAAAAGATGTTTGCGTTAACGACGGGTTTTAGGATTTTTTACTTTATAAAGGCGGAAATTTCTGTTTTAAGTTCGTCTAAAGCCGCCGCGGTTAATTAGCTAGTATTTACGGTGTCTTTAGTTACTCTTTTCTTACCGTATTTTTAAGTATATTAAAATTTAAAAAGCGTTCCAAAAAAATGAACGATTATTTTATTAATAATACGGCCTTTTCTTATGCAAGTAAGTAATAGATTTACTTATTTTTTTAACGTTAACGAAATCGTTTATAAAATATTTAAGACTTTTATCACGATGTTACTATCGGTTAAATATAATTAAATAGATTTTATAAGATTGTTTAAAGTGTTTATGAAATGTACAAATTTTTGTTTACATTTTAGCAAAGTTCCGTACGGATATTAAACGGGTTAAGAAAAAATTAAATTATAAGTTTAAACTTTTCCTAGAAAAGGTTTTCCGAATGAGAATATTAAAAAATTTCGGAAAGATTTTCGTTTAGCTAACGTTTTTAATTTTTTTTCGTTCGAGTAATTATAATTACTTAGTCCTTTACCGTTTCCGTAATAAAAGAAGCGTATTACTTAAGGTCTTTGTAAAAGGTATATCGTAATACACTCATAGTTCAAAGCTATCCGTTCGCCCACCTATTTCTCACTAAAACATACGTTTTTCAACTTATTATAACAAGTCGTATAAAACTAATAAAAATGACAGAGTTGCATAGTTATATAAACCATTACATGTATTATGTACATTTGCAACCTATCCTTCTTTAAATAATATCCCTCGCAAATAGCAAATTGGATATTAACTGGTAAGTATATTTTTCATAGTAAAAGCCTAAGACTTCACGGAATAATAGTTACATTAAGCTTTAAATAGCGCTAATTTCTAACGGTATAGTGAAATTTATAATATCAATTAAAATTTAAAACTTTCTAGGCAAAGTTACGTAATATTTTAATTTTTCTTTAATTTATAATCATCCTCTTATAAAATTTAATTAGGGGAAACATGGTATGTTTTGGTGAGAAATAGGTAAGCGCACGGATAGCTTTGATCTATGAGTGTACTTAACGCTTACTGACGCAACCGCGTTTTTGATATTAAAAAATTTTATGTCCGTATTCGTAAGGATTTTTATTTTCTTAATAATTTATACGACTTTAAAAGGTTCGAGATTCTTTTCTTCGGCCGTTTTATTATCGTCGTTTGCTGGTTTACCAACACCTTATTAAAGACCGTTTTTTAAATCTTTTTCGTTATCTTTTAAAAACCCGAATCTGGTGTCGTAAAGTTTTCCTCCGATAAGTTTAACCTTTTTTCCCGGTACCCTTACGAAACGAAAAACCTTAACCGTTTTTATTTCAGTTAATTCTTTTATCCGTTTTTCGATTAAACGCGAAATAATTACAGGTTAAGTTTTTACGTGATATTATTTTCGTTATTAATATGCTTAATTATAATATATCATAGTTTAAGAATATAATAAATTTTAAGGTCGATGTATAAATGAACGAAGGCGTCGATTTTTAAACAACATTTTATAAAAATAATAACGTTCCGAAACCGTAAGCCTTTAAATGTTTATAAATGCGGATTATTTTAAATATTTTTAAATCGGAACGAGGTGAGTTTTATTAACGAAACCTCTGGAAAATAACCATACTTATAATGTTTTTACGAAATTACATATAAAAAACTTTATAACGTACGAGATTGGTACTCCGGATGGTTTTTGGCACCCCGCGATAACAAATTCAAATTAATTAACCATAATATATCAAATTAATTAAAATTAATCGGATTTTTTATCGTTAAACGTTTTTATAATTTTCTGATAAATACGCGTATTATGTCCGGGCTTGCCGCAAACGCCACATTTCCGTTCCTTCGTCTTAACCCTTTTACGATGATTATCTTTAGCCGTTATTAACTGCATTTTTTTACGACCCCCTTCCTTTTCGGCCAGAAAAGTTTAATTTTTTTATATAATAAGTATTCCTCCTTTTTAAAAACGTTTGTTTTTAATTTTGCGACGTTTATTAAGGACGTAATTAATTTCGTATAATTAGGTAACCTTTTGTTTTAAGAAAGTAACTTTATATTAAAGTATTAAGTAACTTTTAGTTAATAAATTAACCGATTTAATGATTCTTGTCGGCAAGCTACCTTAATAATTTTTTAAATTTTTTATAAATAACGTCCTTATTTTGTTACTTTATGGATATTTATAAGGGTTTTCGTAAAAGGCAAAAAACTAAAATTCGCGGAGGTAAACGGTAAAACGGTTGGTATAGGTATAATTAAAGGAATTTCTAAATCGGATAAAACGTTATTAAGATCGAATGGAATAAATCCGGTTTTTGCAGATCCGGATTTAATATTATCGGACGTTATGGCAGCTTTAAACGCGTAATAAAAGTTAGTAAGGAATTTTTTTTTTGCGATATGGGTATGGTAACGTCGTATTAAATTTTCGATATATAACGAATAAGCGCGTTTTAAAATAAAAAAATAAAATACGCCGAAAAGTTAAAACCGATAAAAAGAAATACGCGGGCATATAAAAAGTAATAATGCCGTTATTCGCGTAATAATTTTCGAATTTAATCAAATAATGGTTTTCGTAACCGTTAAAAATAAAAAAACGTTTGGTTTTTTTTGTACGTATTCGTATATATTTATTAAAGTATTAAATTTGTTTTAAATTTAATTCGTTTATTATTTAATTATTATAACTTATATCAAATTTTTAATCGGATAATAATTATTATTTTCGATATTAAGAATTAAAATGAATTTTTTAATTAAAATTATAAATAAAGGTATAACTTAACTTTGCGAATTAATAACTTATATAATTATTATTTATTCCCGATTACCTTATTAAATTTATTTAAATTTTTTAAATTTTTTAATACTTATAATTATTATACTTAATATTATAAAAAGCCTTATTAAAAAGCCCGTTTCGTCGAAATTATAAATATCCTTTTTTATAATATCGTATTTTACGATTATAACCCGAATAAGTTTAAATTATTTACGAAATGTTTCTGGATTTTCGTATAATATTTTTTAATAATTAATCTTTCGATTTAAACGCGTTTTAAGTTTTGTTTACCGTTTAACAAATCTTAACGCTTATTTAATCCCGACGTATTTTATAACGTATGAGGTAAGTAATAAATTAGCCATATTTTTAACGTATTAAAGCAGGATAAGAAACGTTTACGTATTTAAATTAAGGATTCGGTCGATAATGGATTTTTTTTCGGTCGGCGTTAATTTACGTAATCTAAGTATATAATCGTTTTGGAATGGTATACCGGTATATCGTTAATGTAAAAAAGAATAAGTAACTTTATATATAAAACTAAGTATCGCATAATTAAATTTCGGGTTTCTTTTTTTAACTTAAACGGTTAAGTTTATTTTCGTTTCTTTTGTAAACCGTTTTATGTTATTAATATTAAAAAGTGGATAATTAAAGTTAGGTATTTAAAAAATGACAAAAACTATCCGGAGTACTGATCCATCCGGAGTACTGATCTCGTACGTTACCGTTTAATACAAAGCGGTTTCGGACGATTATTTAAAGAGTTATATATCGAATAAAATATTTATAACGTAATAAAAGTTAAACTATAAACGGGGCGGATATACCGCGAAAACTTTTAGCTAGAAGTTTAAGAAAGTTTTAATGATCAAATAAAACTTTAATCGCTTAAACTTGTAAGTATATTTAATCCATAATTACGGCCTTATTCGGCGGTATTTAATACGAAAGGTTTCGTTGCGATGTTATTATTACGAAGCTTTTGAAAAATATTTTTAAGTATAAAAACGTATCATATATCGTTTAAGGGCGGTTTTAATTTTTTTAAAAGGATTTTAAAGAACCTTTGAAAATTAAACGTTCGTTCCGTAACTTTAATTAACGCTTATTATTATTAGCCGTTATATTTTATAACAGGGGTATAAATAAAATTAAATAATATAATTTACTAAGATTATAAGCTTAATCGAGCTTTTAAAACGGTTTGCAAAATGGTGAGAGAAATACATAAATAAGGGTTTAATATTAAGAAACTTTTTAAAACTTTAAGTAATAAAAAAAGCTTTCGAAGGTATAGGTAGTTGGAATAATGAAAAAAGTGTCCCGTTTAATCGTATATCTCGCTTATATATGTGACACGTTATTATTAAAGTTATTTTAAAAAACTTTAAGTTATAAAACTTAAAATACATCCGGATTATTAAAAACCGATAAAGGATTTTAATAAAATAAACCTAACGTAATAAACTTAATTAAATTTATAAATATTATTTAAAATATATTACTAAGATAAAAAGTATTTTTTAAAAATTTAAATTAAAAGGAAAAATAACTAGCAAAAACGAATATCTAAAAAGCTTATTAAAAGAATTTTCTGCCGGCTATTTTTTAAAAAAATTAAGAATTTCTTTATAAAGTTAGAAAACTTAGATACGATAAGTTACGACAATATATCCATATTAATTAAATATTAGTATTTTAATAAAGCTGGATTATTTAAACATAAAAGCCGTAGCTGATAATAAGGAAATATCTGCTTTAATATTAATAATTAAAATAATAACCGGCTTTCTTTAACTTAATAACCTAAATAATAACGATAAAAAAGCCTTCGATTGCGATAAATATTACCGAATAAAACTAATTAAGTATCCGAAATTACGAATATAAAATTCCCGCGCGTTAAAAATTGTACACATCTTACCTTATCGAGATCAGGCCCTATTTTTAAGGTTGTGGCTGCGCCTGCAGCGCGGTTGTGGCTAGTGCTCTTCAAAAACTTATAGCTCTAAGTACCGACCCACAAAAGACCCATAAAAAACACAAAACCTCAAAAACAGGGCCTGATGGCAAGTTGTGATTTTTTGACCTTATTCTGCACGCTCCTATATAAAATTTTGGAAACCTTTCTTAAAAACTCTTAAATAAAATAACACTTAAAATTAATTATAAAATATTAAAAACATAATTATGTAGAGTTTTAAAAGGTCTTTTTAATGGTATATATAACTTCCTAATTAGGGCTGCTTTAGCGGAAATATTCAAGATTTAAATCAAAATTCTCATTCTGCATATACCTTCCAACCGGAACGCCCTTATGGCTGCGACAACGCAACCACCGTATGCAACATTTTTCCATGGACCTTCCAAGGGTAATTTAGTATGGAAGAAGCCCGTACAGCTAGTCTTTTGGCCGTACGGGTTGTGGTTGTTACGTTGCAGCTAGAAGGGCGTTCCGGTTAATCAAGTCCGGGGCCTTCTCAGGGCTACGACGTAACAACCATAACCCGTACGGCCGAAAAAATTGATATACGGGCTTGTCCCATATAGAATATGCGTGGGAGACCTGGTGCACGATGATGCGACCGATGGTTATTGCGTCGCAGCCATAAGGGCGTTACGGTCGCCTATTTCCCAGCTTTAAACCTAGCCATATTGGTTGCAATTGCTAACCAAAAAATTCGAAAAAGTTCTTATAATTATATTAACTTATATTCGACACGTATAAATAATATCAGACTTACCGAACTCGAATTAGGTGTATAATGATTTTTTTTACTTTAAAAAGTTAATTTTATTCGAATAAATAAAAGGAATTATAAAGAAATTCGACGATTTTAGTAAAGATGTACAAAACGAGACCCCTGTTCGCATAATTACAATTCAGGCCTCGCTGGCTCGTTACGGGGATTTGGGATTTGATTGGTTAATTTTGAGCGTAATACAGCAGTACATTAGAAAATAATGAGCCAGCGAGGCCTGAGCTAGCTGAGGTAATGCACACCCCACTTCGCGTGACGCCAACGCGGTTTTAAGCTAAGCTCTCTCCAAATACCCTCATTCTTTAACCTTTAATAATTTAACAATATGACGTCTCCTAGAAAAAATTTAAGTAAAATCTTAATCAGCAAAAGGAGAGGTAAAAATACCTTACTTCGGAAGCTCGTACGGCAATTATGGCTGTTTATTTGAAAGGTACAACTATTAAGGACCTTGCGGACCGATTTAAGTGCTACTGTCAGCTAGCTGGGGGGTGCGTAGCGCACCTATATACGGAAAGGTCACCTACTGATCGGCCTATATGTGTTCCGGAGCTAAGTTACCAAAAGTTATACGCGTGCAACAGCATACGTAACGAGGATAATATAACAACATAACTAATGTCCCCTATATCTAACAATTAAGAGTCTCATTTGTTTAATTCGCGTATATATTAATTGATTAGCTGTGGCTGAGATGATATAAGCTGTATATTAATAATAATTATTTATATACTTTAATAACAACAATAGCGACGGCATAGTCGACGTTCTTAATTATCTATAAAGAATTAAAGGATTAAGATCGATTTAAAGGCGAATTTTAATTTAAAGCGTACGCGTTCGATATTTAAACTTTATCGATTCTGATTAGTTAAAATTATGGCTTACTAAACTTAAAGAACCCGAAATAATTATTTACCCGAAAAAATTATTGCGTTAAATAACGATGTGAGTAATTAATTCATTTACCGAAGGAATTATATAAGTTAAAAAGGTTAATCGAACGGGTTATCTAATAATTACCTTTAAAATAATTACCCAAAATTAACAAACCTATATTTAGGATTCCGCGGTATATATTTATAAGGATCGGAAATACGAAACCTTCCGTAAAAGCGTTAACGAATTTATAAAATACGTTTTGGAGTTTATATTTTCAGCGATTAAAAAAATAAATCTTTTTCTAGGGAAAATCTTGCGAAAGTAGTACGCTAAGTTAGCTAAATCCGGCAAAATGTACGATACCAGGTTATTAATTAACACTGAACGAAAATACCGCAAAAGGTTAAAGTAAGTGTCGAAATCTGGTAAGAGGCTGAACGAATAAATCGTAAAATAGTAAGAAATTATAGCTTAGGGATCGCGATACGGTATTTCAAAAACGAATATAACGATCGTATAACTTAACAACCTATATATAGCTTTGGCTTTTATTACGGAAACCTGGATAATAACCTTTAAATAATAAAAAAGGTTAAAATCGATAACGGTACAATTAATTATTAAAAGGTGGCAGCTAACCTTTTGTATTATTAAGTTATAATTTATCTCTTACTAATATCCAAAAATATTACGGTACCGTTTTTAACGTTTTACGAGATCCCTCCGGACCTATTTAATTACAACGATTTTAATTAGGAAAAAATAAATTATTTAACTTTTACTTACGAAATAAGGCCCCTGGACGAAGGCCGAAATAAGGTAATTATAAAAGTTTTTAAAGGGACCGAAACATTAGCAAACGAAAGCGTAATAAATTAAATATTTAATGTATTCGAGATAAAGTTTGCTTAAATCCGGCTTATAGGTTACTTTAATGTTATTATATATTTTTTAACAAATCTTTTATAAAGTTCCATTTTAATATCGTTTAATTAACTTAATTAAAGAAAGAATTATTTTTAATTATGTTTAAAAAGAAAAGATCAACCGTTTACTAAAAACTATAAAGAAATTAATTATAAATATAAATTAACTTTTAAAAAGAATAAAACAAGTTTTAGCGTATTTTATTATTATTAATTAACGTAACACCATAATCGTTTCGTTTTATTCCTCAAGGAATTTATTTATTTTAGATTTAGAATTTACGATATATATCTTTAACCTGATTAGTAAGTTCATAAACTTCAAATTAATTATATAAGGTAACGGGATATACGTAAACAATAACTTCGTCCCGATTAAAGGGTACGGAAAGGTTGATATGCTATTTCGAAACCCTAGCGGTACGAAAACGTTATAGTTTTATAACGTAACCTATTACGAAGAAATCGCGTATAACTTAATATTATTTAAATAGCTCCAAAAGAAAGGTTATTAATAAGATAAGCGAGGGATTAATAATTATATTTAAGATAAGTATGATTAGGTTATTATTATATTAATAAATAAGTTTAATTAGTTCGTTTTTGAAAATATTAACGTAAATAGTTTTTATGTAACCTTTATAATTTATAAACGAAATATTAACTTATGGACGAGAAGATTATTACGTATAGGTATTCGTATTATATAGTACCTACGATTAGGTTATTTAAGCTTTAAAATAATCGCCTAGCTACATTTTTATACTAAAGGAATCCGATTATAGGGTTTTATAATAATCGAATATTAAGTATATAATAAGGCAAAGGCGAAAAGATAAATCCGTTGCAAGTTTCGGGAGGAAGTATCCTAATTAGAATAAAAAATTGCTATTAACTTTATTAATTTCGAAAAAAAACTTAAAGGACATAAATACGTTATGTTCGCTATCGATAAGTATTTAGGCTTTATTTGGAATATTTACTTAAAGAACCGAAAGCAGGATATATTAATTATAACGTTTCGATATTTTTTTCGGAATTTTAAAGAACCAAGATAAGGTTTTTAATAAGTAATCGAATACGATAATAAGATATTCAAGAATTATTAACTTCGAAATATACTTTAGCCGCCTCCTTTTAATATCAGACTTAAACTCTTAATATCATATACTTAAGCTTAAAACGGAGGTGTAAAACGCTTAGGGGATATAATTAAGAAAAAAGCTATTACGATGCGAAATGGCGTTGGTTACTAACGTTCCTAATCGTATATATTTTTAAAACGGCAATATATCTATACCACCGTACCTTTAAATACGTTCTTTTTTGGCAAACCTTATATAAGGTTTATTATATTTATTTAGCGTATAAAGACCGCGTTATAGTATTTGATCGGAAGCTTTAATAAGCTTACCTTCGAGCTTATAGCTGTATGGCCTACGTTATAACGACTACCGCCATAAAAAAAACTTTAAAGCTGAATCTTAAGGTATAAATTAACTTTTTGGTCAGTTATCGATTAACGAACAATTACGAAATCTGGAACCCATTAATTAATAAGGTTATTACCATTCGAAACGTTTAATTTAACGAAAAAGCTACCTTTTTAAGTAATATTAAGGATTTTAAGGATAACTTATTTTACGTTACCGAAGATAAACTTTAGAATTTATTACGACAGGTATATATACCTGATCAGGCTGATAGTTACCTAATACATATATAAAAAAAAGACGAAGACTTAAGTAAAATAATTTAGTTACCGGCTGGCCAGTTACCTCAGCTAGCTCAGGCCTCGCTGGCTCGTTCTCCATTTTCTTCGAAGTCGCTCAAGTACTACTCCACAACGCTAAAAATCAACCAATCAAACCCCAAATCCCCGTAACGAGCCAGCGAGGCCTGAGTTGTAATTATGCGAAAAAGGGGTTTATTCTGTACGTTTCATTTTTTTTTAAAAAACGGAAATCTGTAATAACTTAATAACGGAACGTTTCTTGTAATTATATAAATATCTATACGAATCCTTTTATTATGGCTTATTATCAGTACCATTCTGATCTTGATTAAAACCCTTTTGCCACTTTAAAATACCAACGCGTTTATTAACTACAGCCCGAATACGCCGCGTTATCTTTTTCCCTTTTAGAATATAACGAATCCGAATTTTCCTAATTTTATCAAATTACGCCCTTAAAATAAAATATATGTACGCGTATAATTAATTTCTGATAATAATACCGAAAAACTAATTTAACGTTTAAAAACTTTATCCGTAAAGCTTTTAATTCGACCATTCGGATTAACCGGTTAATTAACGTATTAAAAAAGGAACGAATACGCGATAAGCTATCAATATGCGAAAGTTAAAGAAATTTTATTATGTTTATTAATTAGAACCCCGTTATAAATAAATATTATAATATGTTATGCGGGAAGCTTATAACTTTCGCAAAAAAACCTGGATTCCGCCGCCCGTTAAAATTTTTGTATTTAATATTAAAATAATCCATATTACCTTAAACGAAGGTTAACGGTTTATAAATCCGTTAACTTTAAATTAATTTAAACCTTTAAATTAGGCAATTATATTTTTAAAAAAAAAGTAGTAGTCGTATAATATGAAGCGAAAGGCGAAACGGTTTCGTAATAATAACGATCCGGACGTTTTTATATATCGTTTCTTTATGGTTTTAGCTATTATAATAAGATTGTTTCCAAGATTAACGGTAATTATCTGTCTTATTTATTAAGCAGGTTTTGTTAATTTTAAATTTTTTACGAAATAAAATTAATATATTAAAAAAGTTAAGTATTTGCGAAAGTTATTTTACGTTAAATAAAAACGTTATTTAATTCCTAAAAGTAATGAAAATAACCGTATTTTTTTAAAAAAAAATATAATTTTAATTAAGAGAGGTTAAGTTTTACGGTTCGGTATAATAAGATAATATCGTATTTTAATACGATAATTTTAATATCTAAAATTATATTCGTAACAGAACGTTTCAATGCGGTTTTATTATACGGAATTTTATTACCGTTTTTACTGGTTATTATAATTATATCCTTAGAAAAAGAATTAAAGTAATTTATGTTCCGTTTTAATTAACATTTTAAAATAAAATAGTTTTACGAAACGCTATAATAATATTTAATATTATTAAATATTTTCCGGACTTCTTTTTTTAATACGTTTTATAAACGAAATAAATAAAAGTTTCTAGGTTTTTTAAATTAAAATGTTTACCGTATAATAAATGCCGTTCGATTTTATTAAATGTAGTTAATTAAAATAAAGGCACCATCGACGATACTTATAACGTTTATCGAAAGCTTTTTTTAAAAAATATGCGGTTTTTTAAGAAATTTATCAGTTTTAAACCGTTTTTATTTTATTTATAAGGATTAGAAAATAACTAGTTATATCCGGAAAATATAGGTTAATTAAGCTGAAATAATCGATTTATATGATAAAAAAGGGTAACCTTTTCCCATTTTTACGTTATTTTATATATAAATAAATTTCTTATATTTTTACGTATTTATTAACCTGATAATATCGACGGGGCGTATATAAAGTAAGTAACTTTAAAAGCGGATCTTTAATTTTTAAATAAAATAACGTAATTATATTTAAAATTGCCGAAGTTTTATTTATTTAAACTTTTTATAGTTTATATATTTAATATTCGCATATTTACCTTATTTTTATAAAAGTTACGTAACCGATACAAACTATTCACAAAAGAAGTATATAACGTGTACGGAATTATTAAAAATAGATAAATTAATTTCTTTTTAAAAACACTTAGGTTACCGAATTTATTAAATATATATATTCTCGGTTAACAATTATTAAGTTCGAGATTATCGTATATAATATAATTTCGAAATCTTTTAATCACGTTAAATAAATAAAGGAAATATTAAGGGATGTTAATTAAAATATATTAATAAATAAATGCTTCTTTAATAAAGATTTTTATCGTTATTTATTAATAATACCTTATTTAATAACATAAATAATTTAAATGATAATTCGTAAATATTTAATTTTTTAATTCGGGAATATAACTTATGTATATTATTTTTTAAACGACGTAATTTTAATTAAAATGTCCTAAAGAGGTTCTTTTATTAGTGAATTATAAAGCCGGTTATTATTTTAATATAAATAATATTCCGTAAAATAATAACTTTTTTAACCCGATTATTAATAATAACCGACCGTTAAACGATATAATTTTTGTTAATAAAAAATTCTTAAACTATTACCGCTTTCTTTAAGAAGTTTGGGTTTATTTATACTTTTTAAATACCATACGCTATAATGACGTTAATTATATTAAACGGCCAATACCGATATTATCGATCTTTTTTTATACAGCCGGTTGAAATAATAATGGCAAAAAGATGCTTTATTATAACTGGATATTACGTTTTATAAAATTAAATCGGGTACTTAAGTATTTAATTTTAATATTAAGTTTAACTTTTACAAAATTGAAGGAAAAAAATATATAAAGTATTTAATTAAAAAGGCAAATATTATAACTTATAACTTACGGGCGAACTCCGCCGATCGAAAAATACTATATATAACCTTAATATTTTTCTCCTTTTAAATTCGGTTTTAATTAAGTACCGTGTTTCCTTTTAACGCGAATTTTATATGCGTTATGTTTTTTCGCAAAATAAACACCATATTATTCGAAACTTCCGTACGGAAATCCTTAGACGTTCACATTTTTTGCTCCGTAGTTTTTAATTTATTAAAAAATATTTATTTCGGGTTAAAAAGGATATTTAAAAAACCGAAAATATTTTAACCGCGAACCGGAAAGTTATAAAAGTTAAATTTATTAACTTTAACGATATCGTATTTATTATTAACGACGAAAATAAACTTAATTAATTAAATACGACAAAAAACGAAAATTAACTTTTAAACAATTTTAACATAATTACCCGCGTGATTTTTAATATTAAATTCGTTAAAGATAATTTGATTTCGGACGACTGTAATACCTTATATACGGAAAAAAGCTATAATTTTATAATATAAATTATAAATAATTCGATAAATAATGCCAATTAAAATTATCCGTTATTTTTTACGTTGTCGGCGGATAAATAAAATAAAGATTTATTAAACGAAAATAAATATTTAATATAATTTTTTCCTTTCTTTAATTTTATATTTTATTATAATTTATATGAGGATATAATTTTGATATTAATATAACTTATTATTCGGTATAAATTTAATTAATGCCTTTTAATTAAAAGGTTTTATTTATAATAATGTTACATAAATGTTTCGCATTAAAATAAATTAACATATTAATAATATCGTATTATTTATAATTAAAAATATCGTATAACGTGCCACACAAGCGAGTCGGACACATATGCGAGTCGGACACTTTTTTTCAACATTCTAACCATCCAACTTTAATTACTTATTTTTTAACAACCATAATATGGAACGATTTATAAAGACGTTTAGAATAAACCTAGCCGTTCAGGCTAAAAAGAATAATCCGAAACTTAGTTATAAAAAGCTAAGTTCTATTTATGACGTTTTATATTTTACTTTAAAAACCCGATTTAACGGTAAAGCTTCCCGATCCGATACCGTCCTTAATTCGCGAAAATTAACGCCGATAAAAGAGAAATCGATTATCGATCGAATCCTTGACTTAAATGCGCGAGCGTTTTTTGTCTGGCTTTAGTTCGTTAAAGATATAGCGAATTTACTGCTTACTTAACGTGTTACGACATGCGTCGGAATTAACTGGGCGTCGAACTTCGTTCGACGGCAAAAAAAGCTTTAAACGCGTTTAAATCGGAAAATCGATTATTAACGGGTTTTATACGAAAATTCAGAAACATTTCGTAAATAGTTTAAGTTTATTCGGCTTATAATCGTAAAATACGGCATCGTAAAAAAGGATATTTATAATTTCGACGAAACTGTATTTTTGATTAGGCTTTTTATAATAACGGGCATGGTAATTATTAATACCGAAAAACGTAGAAAACTTATATAAACGTAATAAGGAAATAAAAATAGGTTATAATTATCCAGGTTATTAATTCTTAAAATTAGGTTATATCGCGATTTATTATTATGGCGGGAAAAACTTACCTTAATTCCTAGTATCACGATAACTTGTTGCCAGCCGATTAAAAGGTTGATATTAATTTTAATAATTAAATAAGAAACGAATTAGGTTTAAAATGGATTTAGCATTTTAATAAACATATTCGGACGCGTACGAAAGGTTCGAAACGTTTTTTTATTTTCGACGGCCACGAAAGCCATTATTCGATCGAATTCGAAGAATATTACGCGAATAACGACATTATTACCTTTTGCATGCCCGCGTATTTTTCCTATCGGTTTTAACCTTTTAATGTATTTTATTTTTCTGTTTTAAAACGCGCTTATTTGCGGTATATCAAAAACTTAATGCGACGTTATCATACCCATATCGTAAAAAAAGATTTCCCCGCCGGTTTTTATAACGCGTTTAAAGCTGCCATAACGTTCGATAATATCAAATCCGGATTTACAAAAGCTGGACTTATTCTATTCGATCTTAATAAGGTTCTTTCCGAATTGGACATCTTTCCGGTTATACTTATACCGACGGTTTCGCCGTTTACTTCCGCTAATTTTATTTCCCGGCCTGCGAAAACCCTTAAAAATATTTAGGAAATAATAAAATAAGGACGGTATTTATAAAGAAATATCAGAAATTATTAAGGTAGTTCGTTAACAAAAATAGTAAAATCGGTTCATCTTTTGATAAAAAAAAACTTATTATTTTTATACGAAATAAATTTTTTTTCGGGAAAAAACCGCCTAATTACGTAAAACGAACCATATTTTAAGCAAACGTCGAAGAATTAAAAATAAACGTTTTTAAAAAGGAAGAACATTTACTATATAAAAAGGACAAGTTTTTTGGGCCTAAAAAAAGGGAGTGGTCAAAAAATGCAGCTAATAGCAGCTGGAGGTAGTTATAGTAAAAGGGTTAAAACTAAGGAACGGAAATATAGCGTTTGCAGTAAGCCCGGGCATAATACGCGTATTTATGAAGAAGTTGTAGATACGTTTAGCGAAAAAGTATCCGATTAATTTTAATTAATGCGATATGCTATTGTTAAGTTATTTAAATTTGTTATTACGAGGTGCCAAAAAGTGTCCGACTCGCTTATATGTTCGATTCGCTTATGTGATACGTTAATTTTATATTAATTTGTATATTTCGTATATAATTAACTCATTAATTAACGTTTTTACCTATTTCTTTATAATATGTATTTTTGCCTTTACCTTTTTTCAAACGTTATTGTAACTTATTTATTAATAATTTTATTTATATTAATAAAACTTGAAATTATTTTCGGTTTAAACGTTATATCCGTATTTAAATTTCTTTTGAAAATTCTTTTGGGGTTATATAATAATGCCTTATATTTTAAGATCGCGTATAAATATTTATTGCGGCTTTTTTATACGTAATTTGTATATTTTTTACCTGCATAACCCCGTAAATTATAATATCCATAAAACGGTTACATTATATGTACTTCTTAGTTAATTTGTCCGGTTTATAAAATTATCAACCTTTTTTGGTATAGCTTGTAAGGTATTCTGTTTATATATTTTTCCGTGAAATTACGAAAGCCGTAATTACTCGATTATCCTTAGTTAAACTTATAATTTAAAAGTTTATAAAGCCGTATAATCCGCTATAACGTAAATCTTATTTTATCGAGCGTTACTTTTTAAAATATCCCGAACGGCAGTATTAATATTTAACGTTTATATAAATGTTAAATTTTACGAAAATAAAAAGTTTTATTTATAATACGAACTTTTCGCGATATTATTAAGTTTAAAAATTATTATTAACCGTAGGATTTATTTAATTAGCATACGATCGATTTAACCCCAGAACGTAAGGTCGTTATAATTTTTTAATTCTCCCCTATAATAATATAGCCTTATGATATAAACCTGGGATTTAAAATCGGTTACGCATAATATGCATTTTTTATAAGGTACGTCCTAAATTTTTGGATGGTCGAATATTATTTAGTTAAGACAAAATTAATTAAAACGAAGCCGTAAGTTATACTATATCGCGGGTTATTCTGGTAATGGTTTTAGTTATTTATTAGTTGAATATTTCATTATCCGTCCTTAAGGTTATTTTTAGTAGTATTATTAACGAATTTAATATACTTAATAGAAAATTTAAAGTTTACCGGATATATTTAAGGTGCATTGTTATTAGGAGTTTTAAAGAAAAGCTTTAATATATTATCAATGTCGTTTATATATTGTAATATTATAAAAAATATCAAAGTATGTTTTATGATAAATATTTCAAATATTAAATAATATAAGTAAGTTAATTTTATTACAATATAAAAGGATATAAAAAATATTCGAAATTAAGGTAAATTATATTAAAGTAAGTAATATTAGTTATATATTAAATAAAAATAGTAATTATATTCAATATATATTTAAGTATAAGAATTTTGTGGATTATATTAAATAATTCGTAATAAAAGGAAAGTTCGGTATAATTTGCATACGTTTATTAATTTCTTTATACATTATTATTTCGTTATAAGTAAAAATACCGTTAACTTTTAAGTTAATATTAATAATTCATATATACTTAACTATTTATATACTTATAATTACATAATTTTAAATTTCGTATATATATTACTCCTAATTATATATATTACTTTCGGATTCCTTCATAATTTATGGATTATCCATATACTTCGTATATATATCAACCACGTTATATATTTTTTCATACTACTAATAATCTTTTTCGGATATTATTTAATATATAAATTTTACCCGTTTATTATATTTTATATCTTAAGTTATTACCTACCGTTTTAATTAATTAACAGTATTACCGGTAAGCTTTTTATATCCCCAGATTTATTATTTATAAAAACTTTTACGATAGGACTTAGTATTATGGAATTATTATAATAAAGTTACCGCCATATAATAAAGTAAAATATAACAACCGCATCAAAACGTAATATAACGATTTAGTTAAAAATTAAAATATATATAATAATATAAATATTATCAAGTTAACTTTTGATACGAATTATATTAATTACGGCGCCATTTGTCAGCTAGCTGGGGGGTGCGTAGCGCACCCCATATACGGAAAGGTCACCTACTGATCGGCCTATACATGTTCCGTGGCTAAGCTACTTAACGTTGTACGCGTGTAACAGTATACGTATCCAGCATAATATAAGAACATAACTGATATTCCCTATATCTGACAATTAAGAGTTTTATTCGCTTAATTTGCGTAAATATTAACTGATTAGTTATTGCTGAAACGATATAGGTTATATATTAGTAAAAATCATTAATATACTTTAATAGCAATAATGGCGACCGTATAGTCGGTATCCTAAATTATTTACTAGGGACCTAAAAACTGGGACCGCTTTAAAGGCGAATTTTAATTTAAAATGTACGCGTTTAATATTTGGGACTTTATCGATCCTGATTAGTTACGTTCGTAACTTGTTAAACCTACAAAACCCGATATAACCTTATATCCGAAAAAATGAGTTCGTTTTTAAACGCGAAATAATACCCTAGCTTCCGATAGTACATTCGAAAACGTCGACCTTACAGGTTATCTTACGAACGTTTTTAAGATGATAACCGAAAGCAAACAAACCTATAATTAAAAATTTACAGTATATATTTATAAGGATCGGAAGTACGATACCTTCCGTAAAGGTATTAACGATTTTACGAAATGGATCCTGGAGTTTGTATTTTTAACGATTAAGGGAATAAGTTTTTTTTAAGGAAGAACTTGCAAAAGTGGTACGTTAAATTGGCTAAATCCGGCAAGGTGTACGACGGTAGGTTACTGATTAATACGTAACGAAAATATTGCGAAAAGTTAAAGTAAGTTTCGAAATTTGGCAAGAAATTAAAGGAATAGATCGTAAGATAGCAAAAGATTATGGCTTAAAGGTAACGATATGATATTTTAAAAACGAATATAACGATTATATGGGTTAACGACTTATATACAACTTTGGCTCCCATTATGGAAATCTGGATAATACTTTTCTAGATGGTAAAAAAAATAAAGATCGATAATAATACGATTAATTATTAAAAGGTAATAGTTAACCTTTTAAATTATTAAGTTATAACTTATTAATTATTTATATCGAAAAACGTTAAAGTAACGTTTTTTACGTTTTATAGGATTTTCGCAGATTTTATTAATTAAGATAATCTCGATTAAAAAGAAACTAAGCTTATTAACCTTGAGCCATAAGGAAGGATTCCGGTACGAACGCCGAAACAAGGTAATTATAAAGGTTCCCATATGGACCGAAACGTTAATAAACGGAAGCGTTAAAAATTAAATGTATAAGGTATACGGTATAAAACGTACTTAAGTAGTTATTATAAATTAACTTAATGCTTTTATGTATTTCTTAATAAAGCTTTAAAAGGTTTTTAATTTAGCGAAGGTTTAAAATTATTCGTTCGAAACCTAATAATTGTTAATTAATTCTTAAAGGAAGAAATTAACCGTTTATCGAAAATTATGGAAAAGTTAATTATAAAAACAGATTAACTTTTAAAGGAAATAAAACGAGTTTTAACGTACTTTTTGATCATTAATTAACGTAACGTT
Source organism: Monosporascus ibericus (assembly GCA_004154915.1). Classification (NCBI taxonomy): domain Eukaryota; kingdom Fungi; phylum Ascomycota; class Sordariomycetes; order Xylariales; genus Monosporascus; species Monosporascus ibericus. The sequence goes on from QJNU01000186.1 coordinate 99,271, forward strand.
ATAAACGTTTTATTTTACCCTTTAAAGAATTTATTTATTTTGGATTTAAGGTTTACGATATATATTTTTACCTTATTAATAGGTTTTTGAATTTTAAATTAACCGTATAAAGTAACGGAATATACGTAGGTAATAACTTTATCCCGATTAAAAAATACGGAAAAATTAATATATTATTCCAAAGCCTTAATAATATGAAAGCGTTACGGCTTTATGATATGGCTTATTACGAAGAATTCATATATAACTTAATATTATTCCGATAGTTCCGGAAAAAAGGTTATTAATGGGATAACCGAAGAATTAATAACTGCATTCGAAATAAGTATAATTAAGTTATAGTTACGTTAATAAATAAGTTTAATTAGGTCGTTATCGAAAATATTAACGTAATTACCTTTTATGTAGCTTATATAACCTATAAACGAAACGTTAACTTATGGACGAAAAGACCATTACGTATAGGTAACGGTATTATGTGGCATTTACGCCTAAGTTATTTAGGCCCCGAAATAATCGCCTAATTGTAATCCCATATTAAAGAAATCCGATTAAAAGGTTTTATAATAATCGAATATTAAGTATATAGTAAGGTGAAGGCGAAGAAATAAATACGTCGTAAGTTTCGAAAAGGATCATTCCGATTAGGTTAAAGAATCGCCGTCGACTTTACTAACTTTGAAAAGGACCTTAAAGGATATAAATACGTTATATTCGTTACCGATAAATATTTAGGCTTTATTTAAGATATTTACTTGAAAAACCGAAAACAAGATATATTAATTATAACGTTTCGATATTTTTTATGAATTTTGAAAAATTAAGATAAGGTTTTCCTATAAGTAATTAAATGCGATAACGAGATTTTAAAAAATTACCAATTTCGACATATGCTTTAGTTATTTTTTTTTAGTATTAAATTTAAACCTTTAGTATTATATATCCAGGCTTAAAACGGGGGTGCAAAACGCTTAAAAAGTATAATTAAAGAAAAAGCGATTATAATATAAAATAACGTTAAATTATTAACGTTCCTAATCGTATATATCTTTAAAGCGGTAATATATTTATATAACCGTACCCTTAAATATTCTCTCTTTTAACAAACTTTATATAAAGTTTATTATATTTACTTAGCGTATAAAAACGGCGTTACAATATTTAATCGGAAGCCTTAAAAGGCCCACTTACATACTTATGGCTATATGGCCTACGTTATAATAACCACCGCCATAAAAAAAAATAAAGGTTTTAAAAATTAAATTTTAAAGCATGGATTAGCTTCCTCGTCGGTTACCGATTAACAAATATTTACGAAATTTGGAACCTATTAACGAATAAAGTTATCGCCATTCGAAACGTATAATTTAACGAAAAGATTACCTTTTCTAATAATATCAAAAACGTTAAAAACGATTTTTTTTACGTTACGGAAAACGAACTGCAAATTTTGCTTCGATAAATAAAAATACCTAATCAAGCTAATAACTACCCAATACATATCTAAGAAAAAGATAAAAACCTAAACGGGATTTAATTACCGGTTAAATCGGAAAAATGGTTCCAAGGTAACATAGGCGAAAAAAACGCACGAAATAAAGGAAAACAAACTTATTCGTATAAAACTAATTATCCTTATATAACTATTTTGTTCGAATTATTTCCAATCCCTGGACTATTACCGCTACCAGCATCTATACTAATAACTGTTACGATTATTACGCCGGCAGAAATAATAAAAGTAACCTTAAACTTTTATCTCTTTATCTAACATAAAGCAGCGATAAAAAACGAAGGTACCTTACGGGTTATAAACATAAGCTCCCCGTACGTTCCGAACCAAAAAGCTATTATCTAAAACGACCATAAAGTTTAAAAAGCCGCATTTAATACAAAACGAATAACTTACTTTATAAGTACGCATAATAACCGGCCGGTACGCTGCGGAAATTTAAGGAAATTAAAAACCCGAAATACGCGCCGCTTTAATCGGAAAGGTTTTAATATATTAAAAATAAAAACGTTACTTAAATCGTTAAACCAGATACATAGGCGAAACTTGCTATTACCGTTACGAGGTTATAAAAAACTAAATACATACCCGTTAAGAAAGATATTTCGTAACGCCAAAACGGCTTACCTATAAAATCATAAGGAAATAAAGTTTTAAAAAACCGTTAATCAGTTATTTACTAAAGGGAAATAAATGCTAAAATATATATAAATATTCGTTTACAAATTTAATAAACATAGCTAATTTTAAAAATGTAAGGCCCGTTTCGTCGCATAAGGTAATTAACAGCTTAAAAACGTATATGGCGATATATACGCATTTATATTTATTAGAAAGTCGTTTTAAACTTTAATCGTTATTACGGCTAGGTTTAACCTAAAATTTAAGTAATATAACGTTATAAACGTTTTCGTTAACGCGAACTTATCTTATGAAATATATATAAAAATATTCCCAAGATACCCATAACGTAGCAAAATATTCCTAATCAGGAAGGCATTATACAAACTAAAGGAATCGCCTTTATTTTAATAAAAAAATTTTATTAATATATTTAAAAATTTAAAATTTAACTCCATTCCTTATAAATTATATTATTTCTTTTATTAAAAGGTACTTTTATTTTTTTACGTCGACGACATAATCGCTACGTATAGCAAAAAGTATTAAAACCTTATCGATTAATTAATCTAATAAATATAAAAACGATATACCCTTATAAATAATAAAAACCTATAATAATTCCTTAAAATCGAAATAATTAAAAATAAACCTAATAAGAAAATCTGGTTATTTTAATTTAACTTTATAAATAAACTGGCTAACCTAATTCCTAAAAAAAGTTTAAATAACCTTCCAAAAACGCCAATAACAAACGTTAAACTATTGCCAAATCCTGATCTGGTTTATCCAGGCTTAATAAACAAATACCCAAAAAAAATCGGTTCCATTTTATACATTACAGTTAATACGCAACCTAATATATCCTTTATAATATCCCAACTCGTACGATTTAATTAAAACCCTAATAACGTACATTATAATATTACTAATAAAGTTATATTATACCTAATCGGTACTAAAACGTTAACGTTACAATTCGGTAACAAGAACTTAATAAATATTTAAAATAACGCCTCCTTCGCGGATAATATAATCGATCGAAAAAATTCCCAAGTTTATGTAATAAAACTTTTCAAAAAAGTAATAAGATGGCGGACGAATAAACAAAATACAATAACTACTTTTACAACCGAAACGAAGTTATTATCCCTTACGCAGGTTATTAAAAAATCTTATTTAGCTTTCGACTAATTAAAAAACTAAAAATCGGTCTCGATATAGGACCGTTAAATATATGGTGCGATAATTAATAGACCATACGGCTAATTAACGCCAATATCGTACTTTTACAAACCAAGCTACGGCACGTAAATATACATAACCACTAGCTGCGAAAGGCAGCAAAAAAGGACCTAATTAAAGTGGATTATACGCCTACAAACAACATGCTGGCTAATAAACTAATTAAAGCCCTATTACGAAAAGCTTTTAAGAACTTTAAAAAGCAACTAGGACTGATAGATATCACAAAAGCCTTAAACCAACGAAGGAAAGCTTTAAAGGCTATTTCAAACGAAAAATTAGCTGATCAAAAGGATTCAATCGCCGGAGGAAAGGTGGAATGAACAACTGTGGCTTTAGGAAGTGATGAAGTGTGACGATCAACGCCGTAAAGACTTCAAGGCGTTGAAGGGGTGTGTCAGCTAGCTGGGGGGTGCGTAGCGCACCCCATATACGGAAAGGTCACCTACTGATCGGCCCATACATGTTCCGTGGCTAAGCTACTTAACGCTGTACGCGTGCAACAGTACACGTATCCAGCATAATACAAGAACACAACTGATGTCCCCTATATCTGACACCATTTTTCTTACTTTCCTTACAATTATATATATTAGCCTTTTAAACTTTACGCTAATTAATAAATTATCTTATTAATATATTCATAAAAACCTGAATTATTTACCGTTATATAATGTTTAACATATATTTTACTTATAACAATATCTGAACCGTATTTAAATAAATATTTAAAAACCTTTATTATATATATATAACTTATAAAATGTTAATAATATTTAAAAGTAGCTTTTATTACCGAAAAACGAAATTATAAAATAACATATAACATTCTTCGTTTTTTTGTTGTACCAGAATATAACGGTAAAATCAACGAATTAAAAATTACAAATTATTAAATGGTAATTTTTTAAAATCGTATAACAAGCATTTTTTATTATAAATTTAGCTACTGTATTTATTATTTTTAAAAAAAGGTGTAATTCAAGCCGTTAATCGTTTCCGGAAATTTATAAATAATAATAACTTACATAGTATAAATAATACCAGAAATATGGTAATTTTATGGTCCGGATTAGAATTATAAAACCGTAAAACGTTTTACGGTATACATTATATAAATACTATCTTTATAATATTAAGCGAAAAAAAAAACCATTCCACCTTTATTTGCAAATGTATAACGAATAAATTACTATATATAAAAATTAACTTTACAAGTATCGTAATATATTCGGTATTAACGTTAAAGCCTTTAATAATTATCCTTTATATCTATCTTTTGGATTACCTATATAGGATTTTAATATAAAAAATTCCGAAATTTATCCGTTATCCTAGTTATGCCGAAAGAAAAAACAACCTAATATTTAGTAGCCGACACCCCCGTACCTTTATAAGTTTTATACCTTAAAAAGGTTTTCAAAAGCCGCAGCCGTAAATACCGGTAAACCTTAATTTAAGGTACTTATTAAAATACCTATTAATAAGCAATTTGTTTAAGGTTTTAGCGAAATTATTTATCTTTCTAAACTTATTATTACGAAAATCCCTATTAAAACCGTAATAAAATATATAACGGAAATCCGGAAGTATTAATTAAAACCTTAAATTAATCACCATAAAAATACCGTAATTATTAAGATCCCCAGCTAAAAAAAATTAACATACGTAATAGACTTTTAAAAATTGGTTATAAGCCGGCTTTAAAAAATACCACTTACGGTTACTGAAAAACAAGATCACAAAACGTAAAAGCTCCGGATTTACTACAAAACCGGAATTTTAAACGTGTCGAACTAATACTTAAAAAAGGGATATCGGAATAGTTATACTTATAACGAAAAAATAACCTCCTTAATATTGGCCAAAGATTATTTGTATTATATATTTACCCGCATAATTAATCCATTACGCCAATTAATCGACCCGTACCAAAATACCCTAAAAGTTTTAAAAACCCGCATTTTAAAAGTTAATAGGATAAGTTGGAATAAAGAAGCCCGAAAACAAAATTCAAAAAATATTAATTGGGTATTATAAATTAAGAGATGTAAGTTAAAACTATAATTTCTTAATAATTATAATAAATTATCATTTATAACGAATTATATTAAAATTTATTAATTTCCCCGGCTTATAAGGTTTACTGCATATTTACGATAATATATAATTCATATAAATTAAAAAGAACTAATATTTATAAATGATTTAACGTAATTAAAATTAATAAAAAAAACATTATAAATAAAAAGTGTATTAATAATATTATTCGTATTACATAATTATTTCTTTATGTAATTAAGTTATTCCAGCATAAAAAAGATATAATTTCGGACTTTAAGGCGACGCTTATATCTCGTAAGGATATAAGTAAGCTGGAAAAATATACTTATAACGTCTTTTACTTTAACGGATTCGAAGATATACCGTTAAAAGCCGCGAAAAGTTAAAACGTCCGTTTTAATTTCCCATATATCATAACGTTTATCCCGTAAAAACGTAAGTAAGTTAATAACGTATGTTTATAACATCTTTTACTTTAGCGAATTCGAAGATATACCATTAAAAATTACGAAAAGTTAAAACGTCCGCCTCGATCTTTAATATGCCCTACTTATTAACAACCGTAACCCCTCTTCGAAACCAAATGCATTATTTACTATCCGTCCCGATTAAAACCGGCCGGGTTTCGTTTTTTAACTTTTAATTTAATATCGCGACTATTATTATTATCGGATAAAAACCGTTTAGTTTTAACGCGCGATTTTATAATTTCGGTAAAGATTATTGCGTCGGCTTTATTTCCCGATATATTATTTATAACGTCCGATTACGTATGATCGCATTTTAGTAATACCGGCGATTCCGGTAACGATATAAAAATAAACGAATTATAGGAAGATAAATACGTTAACGAAAGCGGTTCCGATAGATCGGAAATATTAAGGAAATATAGATTTTAGGCCGATATTATAAATAAGAAAACTAAAAGTGGATTTTAATTAAAACGATTTAAAATATCGCAAATTACGCGTATAAATACGGACGTTACGATAACCGGATTCGTAACCTTAAATGGCGAAAACATATAAACCGTATACCGGGTTAATATTTAAATAATTATAATTATAATCGAATTTTTTAAGTATTAATTTAAACCGAACGGCTATATAAAGCGTACCTTAATTAAAACCGCGCGCGGTTTATGACGGCCTCGCGATTTTTTCCGACGTTTATCGAACTTACAACGTAGCAGTAATGCGTACTTTATATAAATCGATCCGAAATACGAAGATATGGCGCCATTATTTTAAATTAAACAAATTCCGCAGTTTACGAAAAATTTCCCGTACTTTTTACAAAATAAAGAACCGGTTTTTTCGTAAATTAAATAAAGTATAAAATTAATTTTTCTAAAACGTTTTAATACTGCTATTTATCGAACCCTGGAACAGTTTTACTTAAATTAATTATATTCGGGATTAAATAAAAATCTTTAATTTTATTTAACCTAATCCGATACATATTAATAAAACCCGTTTAAACTTCATAAAAATAAACGTTTACTTTATTCCTTTACCGCTAAATAAAAGCGGTCGCGCAAAAAAAACCTTATGTATCCGTCGTTTATATTAAGGTTCGATTATTTCCTAAGTAACCCTTTTTAACGAACCGGCTTTTAATTATTTTTATATAAATTTTTCCGGATTCGAAAATTCGGGTATACGGATAAAATCAAACGTATATAAATTATAACATAATCCAACCGGAATAAAATTAATACGGTTCTTTTTTAATATAATAACTTTATTTTTTTAAATGTGTTAAAATTGCCTTCCGTATATATTTACCGTTAAATAACGCATGTTATTAAAGCCCCATTTTAAAATTCTTCCGTAAATCGAAATTGTTTTATTTTTGAAATATATAAATAATACGAAAATTATCTAAATTAACCGAAAAGTAAGATTAAAATTCGATAATTATCTTATTTTAATTAAGATCGTTTTTAATAAATTACGTGTTATCCTTTTTATTATTAAAATTAGTTACGTTAATTTCCATTAAAATATTTATATTTTTATAAGTAATATGTTCCTTAATTTTGCAACTTTAGTTTTTCCTATTTATTTCAATATTTTTATAATAAACGGCTTTAATCTATATTTATTAAACGTTTAATAAATTATAAATAGGATAACTTATCCATAATTAACCACATTAAATCGCGTATAATTACGAACCGCTTAATTAAATTGTTGCTATAAATCCTTTATCGAAAAGGTTTTCGGTATTTTGTATTATATTACTTAATTAATATCTGGAATATTTGTACTTAATTTAAAAACGATAATAAATATTATAATACGGATAAAAGTATTAAATTATTTAAATTTATTATATACGTAAACTCAATTCCTGTAAGGCATTTCGAAATTATAAAACTTAATAATTTTTTTAAAACTTCTACCGAATATCCCTGGTTTATTATAATCCTTTTTAAGTAATTATGGCTATCGATAATTTCCGCCTTATCATTAACATAAATAATTATTTTAATAATAATACGCAAATTATCAAGTCAAATTTAAAAATTATTATTTAATAGCTCAAATATATTAGCTAATAAAAAAAATACGTTTAATTTAAACGTTAACCTTTACATATGGGAACAATAATAATAATAATTTCGGAACGATCGATATTAAAACGCCGGACCTTTATTTTATAACTATATCGAATTAAATTTCCAGCTTAATTAAAACCCTTATATTTCGCGATTTTCTCTTTTATAATGTTTTTATTAATTATTAAATACGCAAACTAATATACGTAAATAGGAAAAATAAAACGTAGGTTACGGATATTAACAGGTTTAGGCCGAAAGTTTCTTTTATTCCGATAATAAATATACTTGATTAATAATAATTAAGCTATATCGTTTTTCGCAAATAGGATTTAATATCGCAATTTGAAATTAATCGTTCGATAATTATTTAGAACCAAAAATATTATAATTATGCTATTCAGCAGTTATACGTTTAAATATTTTTAGATCGAACTTTTTCGTTTCCGCGGATACTAAAATAGGAATAAAATATAATATTGTTAATATAAAAGTTCGTTACTATTCGTCCAACTTAACTAAAAATGCGATTTAAATAATAATTAAGTCGGTTATTTTTTAAAAACATATTAAGAAATTTAATTTTTTCCAAAACTTAGTTTAATAACGAAAAAGATATTAAGCTTCCCGGAAACTAAATTATATATCGTATTTATTTATTTTTTCCCGTAAAATAGGGCCTTAAGCGACAAATATAGCATTTAATATAAAGCGAACAAACCGGCAACGCAAAATCTTTATATAATTATCGGTTATATATAAAACGTTAACGTATAAATTAATTACGTTTAAATCGGCAAAAAACCGGTAAAACTATCGAATAAGGATAAATGCGGCGCTTCGGAAGGTTAAATTTTCGAAAAATTAAGGTATATACCTTAAACCTTATAATATATTATCCGTATTTAATTAATTAGGAAGCGAATATACCTCGTGGTTTGTCGTAAGCGATCTTAAGCTTCATATATTATTATTTTAGCTTATAAAGCTATATCATTGTCGTATTAACGGAAAAAAGGTAAAAAATTATGTTATATATAAAACATATTTTTTACCCTTTTTTTCGAACGCAAAATATTAATCGCGTCCTAATTAGAACTAAATATATATCGGGTAATAAAAATTTTAATTCTGTATTAACCTTTTATAATTCCAAAGTAGGTAACGTTAAATTAAAATTATCTTTAAAAAATTCGAATTGCAAATTTTTAAAATTTTATATGGGGATATGCAGAATAAGGCCAAAAAATTACAACTTGCTATCAGGCCCTATTTTTGAGATTTTGGTGTTTTTATGAAAAATTTTCATAAAAGGGTTTAGTTAGTACATTAAACCCCTGCAGCTACTTCTTGACGGAAAGCTCTAGCCACGGCTGCGCCGCAGGCGCAGCCACAACCTCAAAAATAGGGCCTGATCTCGATAAGGTAACTGGCCAGGAGGGATAGCTTCAAAATGGTATAGGCGTCCAAAAAAACGTACGGGATGGGAAAGAACAAACCTATTAGCAAAAAATTGATTATCCTTATACGACTGCTGTATTCGAACCATTTCCGTCCCTTGGTTTATTACCGCCTTTAACGTTTGCCCTCATAACTATTATAATTATTGCGCTAACGGAAGAAATAAAGGTAGCTTTAAGTTCCTGTTACGTTGTTTAACCCAGAGTAACGGTAAAAAACGAAGGTATTTTAATATAAAACGTTTAGCCCATTTTGTTAGTACGATCGATAATCGAGCGGTAAATTACGAAAATTTAAGGAAAATAAAAACCCGAAATATGCGTTAACGTCTCACACCACCTCGCGGTACATACCACCTCGCGGTACACTTTTTGGCACCTCGTAGGAACGAAATCAAATAAAGCAACCATAACGCCATAAATTAATTTAAACTAATCGGATTTTTTTTCGTTAGAGGTATTTACAGCTTTTTCATAAGTACGCATATTATGTCCGGGTTTACCGTAAACGTTATATTTCCGTTTTTTCGTTTTAACCTTTTTACGATAATTATTTTTAATTGTTATTAATTGGGATTTTTTATTATTTCCTTTTTTTTTGGCCAAAAAAATTTAACCTTTTTATATAATAAATGTTTTTTATTCTTAAAAACGTTTATTTTTAATCTTTTGGCGTTTGTTAAAAAAATGGTTCGTTTTGCGTAATTAAGCGGTTTTTTTCCGAAAAAACGTAACGTTATATAAAAATAATAAGTTACTTTTGGTTAAAAAATTAACCGATTTAATTATTTTTGTCGGCAAACTGCCTTAATAATTTTTGATTTTTTTTTATAAGTAACGTTTTTATTTTGTTATTTTTTAAATATTTTTAAAGGTTTTCGTAAAGGGAAAAAAAATAAAACTGGCGGAAATAAGCAGCAAGACGGTTGGCATAAGTATAGCTAAAAAAAATTTTAATTCGGAAAGGACGTTATTAAAATTAAATTAACTAAGCCTAGTTTTTGCGAATTTAGTTTTAATATTATTAAATATTATGGTAACTTTAAACGTTTCGTAAAAACCGGTAAAAAAATCTTTTTTTACGATATAAATATAATAACGTCGTATTAAATTTTCGATATAAAGCGAATAAATATGCTTTAAAACGGAAAAATAAGATACGTTAAAAAGTTAAAACCGATAAAAAAAATAAAAAGGTATATAAAAAGTAATAATATCGTTATTCGCGTAATATTTTTCGAATTTTATCAAATAATAACTTTCGTAACCGTCGAAAATAAAAAGACGTTTCGTTTTTTTCGTATATATCCGAATATATTTATCAAAATATTAAATTTATTTTAAACTTAATTCGTTCGTTATTTAATTATTATAATTAATATTAACCTTTTAATTAATTAATAATAAATTATTGTAATATTAAAAATTAAAGTAAATTTTTTTAATTAAAATAATAAATAACGGTATAACTTAATTTTACGAATTAATAATTTATATAACTATAATTTATTCCCGATTACTTTATTACGTTTATTTAAATTTTTTACGTTTTTTGGTATTTATAATTATTATACCGTAAATTATTAAAAATTTTATTAAAAAATTCGTTTCGTTAAAATTATAAATATCCTTTTTTATAATGCCGTATTTTGCGATTATAATCCGAATAAATTTAAATTATTTACGAAATATTTTTAAATTTTCGTATAATACTTTTTAATAATTAATTTTTCGATTTAAATACGTTTTAAGTTTATTTTGCCGTTATACAAATCTTGACACCTAATTAACCTTAACGCATTCCGTAATACGTTAAATAAATAATAAATTCGCCATATTTTTAACGTATTAAAGCCGGATAAGAAACGTTTGCGTATTTAGGTTAAGGATTTGGTCGATAATCGATTTTTTTTCGGTTAAAATTAGATTTCGCAAATTGGAAATAATATCGGTTCGGATACGTTTGCCGTTAATTCGCGACCTTAAGGTAATAAATAGGACGTTATAAATAAAATTAAGCTTTTTATAATTAAGTTTCGGGTTTTTCTTTTTAGCTTAAATGGCTAAATTTATTTTCGTTTTTTTTATAAGTCGTTCTATATTATGGTTATTAAAAAACAAGTAATTAAAGTTAGATAATTGGAACGTTAGAAAAAGTGTACCGCGAGGTGGTGTGAGACGTTATCTTAATCGGAAAGGTTTTAATATATTAAAAATAAAAACGTTATTTAGGTCGCAAGGCCGGGTATATAGGCGAGATTTACCGCCACCGCCGCGGAATTATAAAAAGTTAAGTACATACTTATTAAGAAAAATGTTCCGTAAAACCGAATTGGTTTATTTGTAAAGTTATAAAAAGATAAAATCCTGGGAGGTTATTAATTAGTTTCTTATTTAAAAAAAAACAGGTTTTAGGGTGTATATAGTTATATATTTATAAGTTCGATAAATATGGCTAGTTTTAAATGTGCAAGGCCCGTGTTGTCGTACGAGGCGATTAATAGCTTAAAAACGCTTATAAAGATATATACGTATTTACGTTAGCCGGAAGGTCCTTTTAAGCTTTGATTATTATCGCGGTTAGGTTTAACTTAAAACTTAAATAATATAACGTTATAAACGTTTTCATTAAACGAATTTACCTTATAAAATATATATAAAGACGTTTTTAAGATACCTATAACGTAATAAGATATTCTTAATCAAGAAGGTATTATACGGACTGAAGGAATTTTTTTGGCTTTAATAAAAGGACTTTATTAATATACTTAAGGATTTGGAATTTAGCCCCGTTTTTTATAAATCATATTATTTTTTTTTTGTTAAGGAGTACTTTTATTTTTCTACGTTGACGACATAGTCGCTACGTATAGCAAAAAGCATTAGGACCTTGTCGATTAGTTAATTTAATAGACATAAGAATGATATGCCTTTATAAAAGGTAAGGATTTATAGTAATTTTTAAGGATCGAAATAATTAAAAACAAATTTAATAGGAAAATTTGGTTATTTTAATCCGATTTTAAAGATAAGTTGGTTAACCTAATCCTTTAAAAAAAGTTTAAATAACTTTTTAAGGACGTTAATAATAAGCGTTAAGTTATTGCTAAATCCTGCTCTGGCTTATCCAGGTTTAATTAATAAATACTAAAGAAAAATCGGTTTTATTTTATACGTTATAATTAATACGTAACCTGATATATATTTTGTAGTATCCCGACTTACCCATTTTAATATAAATCTTAATAATGTATACCATAAAGTAATTAATCGGGTTATACTATATACCTAATCGGTACTAAAACGTTAGCGTTATAGTTCGGTAGCAAGGATTTAATGGATACTTGGAGCGACGCCTTTTTGGAGATAATTCGATCGACCGAAAGAACTTTTAAGCTTACATTATGAAGTTGTTCGGAAGAGTGATAGGATGGCGGACGAATAAGCAAGATATAGTAATTTCTTTTATAATTAAAGCGAAATTATTCTCCTTTACGTAAGTTATAAAAGAGTTTTATTTACCTTTCCAATAATTAAAGAATTAAAAGTTGGCTTAAATGCAGGACCGTTAAATATATGGTGCGATACTTAATAAACGATATGGTTTGTTAACGTTAACGTCGCCCTTTTATAAACAAAGCTACGGTACGTAAATATACATAACCATTAGCTGCAACAGGTAGCAAAAAAGGATCTGATTAAAGTGGATTATATACTTACGTGTGACATATTAGTTAACGGACTAATTAAAACCCTATCACGAAAAGCCTTCAGGCATTTGAGAAAGCAGCTAGGACTAATAGATATTATTAAAGCCCTAGATTAGCAAAGGAAAACATTAAGGGTTATTTTAGATAAAGATTTAACTAATCAGAAGGATTCAATCGCCGGAGGAAAGGTGGAATGGACAGCTGTGGCTTTAGGGAGTGATAAAATGCGGTAATCAACGCCGTAAATGCTTCAAGGCGTTAAGGGGGTATGTCAGCTAGCTGAGGGGTACGTAGCGCACCCATATACGGCAAGGTCACCTACTGATCGGCCCACATGTCTTCCGGAGCTAAGTTACCAAAAGTTGTACGCGTGCAACAGCACACGTAAGGAGGATAATACAACAACACAACTGATGTCCCCTATATCTGACAGCTACCGTAGTACCGTTACCAACACGATTAAAAGGTATAGCGAGACCGAAAAATTTAACGACCGCGTTCATCCTGGGGCTAAGCCGAAAATTAATATACTAAAGGGTCGATTAATCGTCAGAATCATCCGAAAGCTTCCCAGAATATGCGTTAAAGCCCTCTTAAACGAAATTAAGAATAAAATTAGTATCTCGATATACCGCAAGATATTAGTTAGCTTCCTTAAGAAACAAAACTTTTACCATTAAAAGTTTATCCGCCAAATTTTTTTTTTTCGACGAAATCAGTACTAAAAAAAATCGTCTGCATCGTTATTGGAGAAAAAAAGAACAAATATTAACGGAAGTGCACATAAGTAAAGTATAAATATTAGTCGGGCGTTAACATCTAATAAATACAGCATTACTTTTAACACTTCAAATCCGTTTAAATGGGTATGGCGTTACCCCGGGGGAAAATACAACCGCCGAATGGTTAATATAACCGATTATAAACGTCCGGACGTTACGTTAATAGTATATGGCTTTATTTATAAGGGTGGAAGGTCCGAGTTAATCATTATAAAACGAGATACCGATTCTGTACGTAAAGGATATACCTTTAAAAGCTATATTCAACCTTTCGAAAAAGCCCTTCTTCCCGTATATCAGTTTAAGAAGTTTTATTAACAGGATAACGCGAAAATACATAAATTTAAGAAGGTAATAGCGTAATTCGAAACTTACGGAATACGGCTAATCGAGTAACCTGCTTACAATCCGGATATAAACCCCATCGAGCACGTATGGAAGCATATGAAAGCGATCCTTTATAAAAGGCATCCTAACGTTCACGAGCTCAAAAACAACGCAGAAAACCGGGCTATATTAGCGGAATGGATTAAGAAAACGTAATAAGCGGTCCCATAGACCTTGATAGACCATGTAATCGATAGGATACTGAAAAGGATTAAAGCGTTACGCAAGGCGAAAGGGTGATATACTAAATACTAAACACCAGATTTAAAGCTTTCTAAATTACTTTAAATAACTTTAATATTCGAATTATTCCGAATTATCGACGTTAATGATCTATATGGGTGAATGGGGGCGTTATTGGGCGTGCACAAATTTTAATGCGCAGTAATTTTATTATAAAACTTAAAATTTACTTAAAAGCGATAAATTTAAAAACTTAAATTTTTTAAGGAAGAAATACGTAACGTACGAGATTAGTACTCCGGATGGATCAGTACTCCGGATGGATTTTAGCACCCCGTGACAACAAATTCAAATTAATTAACCATAATATATTAAATTAATTAAAATTAATCGGATTCTTTATTGTTAAACGTCTTTATAACTTTCTGATAAGTACGCGTATTATATCCGGACTTGCCGTAAACGCCATACTTTCGTTCTTTCGTTTTAACCCTTTTGCGACGATTACCTTTAGTCGTTATTAGCTGCATTTTTTTATGACCCTTTTTTTTTCGGCCAAAAAAGCTTGTTCTTTTTATATAATAAGTATTCTTCCTTTTTAAAAACGTTTATTTTTAATTTTACGACGTTTATTAAAAACGTAATTGGTTTCGCGTAATTAAGTAACCTTTTATTTTAAGAAAGTAATTTTATGCTAAAGTATTAGGTAATTTTTGGTTAATAAATTAACCGATATAACGATTTTTGTCGGCGAGCTACCTTAATAATTTTTGATTTTTTTTGGTAAAAATGTCCTTATTTTATTACTTTACGGATATTTATAAAGGTTTTCGTAAAAGGCGAAAAATTAAAACCGGCGGAAATAAACGGCGAAACGGTTAATATAAGTATAATTAAAGGAATTTTTAAGTCGGATAAAACGTTATTAAGATCGAATGGAATAAGTCCGGCTTTTAAAAATCCGGATTTAATATTATCGGACGTTATAATAACTTTAAATACGTCGTAAAAATTAATAAGGAAATCTTTTTTCGCGATATGGGTATGGTAATATCGTATTAAATTTTCGATATATAACGAATAAACGCGTTTAAAAAAAATTTAAGATACGTCGAAAAGTTAAAGCCGATAGGAAAAATACGCAGGTATGTAAAAAGTAATAATGCCGTTATTCGCGTAATATTTTTCGAATTTAATCGAATAATAATTTTCGTAACCGTTAAAAATAAAAAGACGTTTAATTTTTTTCGTACGCGTTCGTATATATTTATTAAAATATTAAATTTATTTTAAACTTAATTTATTTATTATTTAATTATTATAACTTATACCGAACCTTTAATTAAGTAATAATTATTATTTTCGATATTAAAAATTAAGGTAAAAAAAGTTTTAAAAATAATAAATAAAAATTTAACTTAATTTTGCGAATTAATAACTTATATAATTATTATTTATTCCCGATTATTTTATTAAGCTTATTTAAGTTTTTTACGTTTTTTAATATTTATAATTACTATATTTAATATTATAAAAAGTTTTATTAAAAAGCCCGTTTCGTCGAAGTTATAAATATCCTTTTTTATGATACCGTACTTTATAATTATAATCTAAATAAGTTCGAATTATTTACGAAATATTTCTGGATTTTCGCATAATACTTTTTAATAATTAAGTTTTTAATTTAAACGCGTTTTAAATTTTGTTTACCGTTTAATAAATTTCGACGCCTATTTAACCCCGACGCGTTTTACGATACGTTAGGTAAGCAATAAATTAACCATATCTTTAACGTATTAAAGCCGGATAGGAAACGCTTACGTATTTAAGTTAAGGATTCGGTCGATAACGGATCTCTTTTCGGTCGGCGTCAATTTACGTAATCTGGGTATATGGTCGCTTTAGGAAGGTATACTGGTATATCGTTTATATAAAAAAAAATAAGTAACTTTGTATATAAAATTAAATGTCGCATAATTAAGTTTCGGGTTTCGTTTTTTTGCCTAAACGGTTAGGTTTATTTTCGTTTTTTTATAAGCCGTTTTATATTATTAATATTAAGAAGTGGATAATTGAAGTTGGGTTGTTAAAAAATGACAAAAACCATCCGGAGTACTGATTTATCCGGAGTACTGATCTCGTACGTTAACCGGAAAGTTTCTTAAAATTTTATAATATTAGGTTCCGCTAGGATAAAAAATACCTTAAGTTCGTAATTATGGTTTTAACCTTTCGATTAATGTAATAACTTTAATTATAATATTTGCTAGTTTCATATAAAACTTAAATATAATATAAATAAATACCGTTTATTTAAGAATATAAAAAGTTTAAAATTAATTTTACTTGACGATAACGAATACATAATTTACCTAAAAATATTTAATAATCGAATTATACTAAGCATAATATAATTTCACCAGGATCATAGAAATTAAATTGTCGATTAATAAATTCCAAATCAATTTTTTTTCAAAAAAAAATATAACTTAGTAAGTTTTCTTAATCGCCTTAATGAGAAAATACTGTATTTTGATCGGCGAGACGATATTTATAAAGGTAAAAAATCGCTTAAAATTAATTCGGATAATACCTTGATTACTTTTATTAATTTTCCGAAACTTATATAAATTTTAAAACCCTCTCGACGAGATTTTACCCCTAATTAAAGCCGTATAATTAAAATTATCATAACTTAATTTATCGAAAAGGCCGGAAAGTTGTTTTGCAAAAAGGCACTGTTACGTAATTAATTATAAAACGACCTTATCGAAAATAAAGGTACCCCATATTTGAAAAATTCCGCATTTTAAAGGTTAACGATTTTAATTAGCCCGCTGTATTTATTAACGTTATGATGGTTAAACGCATTAAAAAAGGAGAAAAGGAGTTTAATAACCGTACAAAAAGGAACTAAACCGATAATAATAGCTTGATATACGACGGACCTTTTTTATATAATGTTGAGTTAACTATTTAACTAAATAATGTACTTTAAATCAAGCGTATAATTTAAATATATATTATTACCTTGGTAATTAATGTTATTCAAACCGATAACCTTCCTAATTTAAAAAGCCTAATCGATAAATATATTTTTAAGTTTTTGTTTTAAAAAAAAGTTCGAAATTACCTAGTCAGAATTAATAAAAGTTTATCCAGACTTCGACAAAGCTTTTAACAATTTTATAACCGCCAAGATTTTAAAGATGCTTAGTTATAAAAAAACCGATTAAAAGAACTAAGGTTAAAATAAATGGATCTGAATATCCAGAAACGAAAAAAGAATACCTAGAATTTTAACCCTAATTATCGGCTACAAGCCAGAAACTTAATAAAAGGGAAAGGTTTTTTTCGATATAATAATATAACCTAGCTAAATATATTACCCTATTATTTAGATTTGTAAGTAAGGTAAGCTACAAAGGTGACAAAAACCTAATTAATAAAACTATCGATATAAAGGCTAAATGGAACGTTATTATCGCTTTATATATTAAACGATATAAACTGATAATACGATAAATAAAAATATTATTTATAAACCTTAATTCGTAAAAAAGGATTTTATTCGAAGTATTATTAAGGCATTTATTTAATTAGCTGGCCGATTAATTAGTATCCTTGTATTTATTATTAATGATTATTTAGTTAACGTCTTACACCACCTCGCGGTACACTTTTTCCAACGTTTTAATTATCTAACTTTAATTACTTATTTCTTAATAATTATAATATAAAACGATTTACAAAAAAAGCGAAAATAAACTTAGCCATTTAGGCTAAAAAGAAAAACCCGAAATTTAATTATAAAAAACTTAATTTTATTTATAACGTCCTATTTATTACCTTAAGGTCGCAAATTAACGGCAGACGTATCCGAACCGATATTATTCCCAATTTGCGAAATCTAACTCCGACCGAAAAAAAATCGATTATCGACCAAATCCTTAACCTAAATACGCGAACGTTTCTTATCCGGCTTTAATACGTTAAAAATATGGCGAATTTATTACTTACCTAACGTATCGCAAAATATGTTAAAATTAATTAGGCGTTAAGATTTATACGACGGTAAAATAAATTTAAAACGTATTTAAATTAAAAAATTAATTATTAAAAAGTATTATATAAAAATTTAAAAATATTTTATAAATAATTTAAATTTATTCGGGTTATAATCGTAAAATACGGTATTATAAAAAAGGATATTTATAACTTTAACGAAACGAACTTTTTAATAAAACTTTTAATAATTTGCGGTATAATAATTATAAATATTAAAAAACGTAAAAAATTTAAATAAACGTAATAAGGTAATTAGAAATAAGTTATAATTATATAAATTATTAATTCGTAAAATTAAATTATATCGTTATTTATTATTTTAACGGAAAAAATTTATTTTAATTTTTAATATTACGATAATTTATTATTAACCGATTAAAAAGTTAATATTAATTATAATAATTAAATAATAAACGAATTAAGTTTAAAATAAATCCAATATTTTAATAAATATATTCGAACGCGTACGAAAAAAACGAAACGCTTTTTTATTTTTAACGGTTACAAAAGTTACCATTTAATAAAATTCGAAAAATATTGCGCAAATAACGATATTATTATTTTTTATATACTTTTTTATTTTTCTTATCGGTTTTAATTTTTTAACGTATTTTATTTTTCCGTTTTAAAACGCGTTTATTTGCTTTATATCGAAAATTTAATACGACGTTATTATACCCATATTACGAAAAAAAA
The DNA here is from genome assembly GCA_004154915.1 of Monosporascus ibericus. NCBI lineage: Eukaryota > Fungi > Ascomycota > Sordariomycetes > Xylariales > Monosporascus > Monosporascus ibericus. Next base: position 118,563 of record QJNU01000186.1, read on the forward strand.
AATTCCTTACCGGCTTTTATAACGTATTTAAAGTTATTATAACGTTTAATAATATTAAAGTTAAATTCGTAAAAGTTAAATTTATTTTATTTAATTTTAATAATGTCCTTTTCGAATTAAAAATTCTTTTAATTATACTTACGCCAACCGTTTCGCCGCTTACTTCCGCCGGTTTTATTTTTTTCCTTTTTACGAAAACCTTTAAAAATATTTAAAAAATAATAAGATAAAGATATTACTTATAAAGAAAAATTAGAAATTATTAGGGCAGCTCGCCGACAAAAATGGTTAAATCGGTTAATCTTTTAATTAAAAGTAATTTGTTATTTTTGTATAAAGTTGCGTTTTTTCGGGAAGAAACCGCCTAATTACGCAAAACGAATTATCTTTTTAATAAACGCCGAAAAACCAAAAATAAACGTTTTTAAGAAAAAGGAATATTTATTATTAAAAAAGAAAATAAGTTCTTTTGGGCAAAAAAGAAAGGGGTAATAAAAAATCCCAGCCAATAACGGCTAAAGGTAATCGTTACAAAAGGGTTAAAACGAAAAAACGGAAGTATGGCGTTTACGGTAAGCCCGGACATAATGCGCGCACTTATGAAGAAGCTGTAGATACCTCTAGCGAAGAAGAATCCGACTAGTTTAAATTGATTTATGGCGTTATGGTTGCTTTATTTGATTTCGTTCCTGCGAGGTGCCAAAAAGTGTACCGCGAGGTGGTATGTACCGCGAGGTGGTATGTACCGCGAGGTGGTGTGAGACGTTATATAACCGTTAATATTTAAATTTCATTTTATAGTCGAATCGAAAATAATACTTAACATAAACCCGGAAGTAATAAAAGGAATTTTGGAATTTGGTCCGATATAGATCGTTATCTTATTAATCCGAGTTAAAAGGGTTATTCGCAATATTTGCGTTAAAAAAACTCAGAAAAAAAGGAGCCGGTAAAATCATAAGACGCTTTATTAGAGAAAGTAGGCCTATAAATAAAAAGATAAATAAATACGTTGCGGACCCGTATATCTTTTCGATTAATAATATTTATATTAATTAAAACCCGATACGTATTTAAAAGAAATAGTAGAAAATAAGCTAAAACCTGAAAATATGATAATAGGACAGTTTAACGATAAAGAACTTATATACGCCCTGTACGGAATTTTGTGGGAAAAGATACAAGAAAAGTTAATAAGGACCGTACCGTTCAAATTAATACGATATACAAGCCAAAAAAAAAAGATAATTTCTGTCGATAATATACCACCTGATAAATTAATACCTCCTGAAAACCTAGATTAAAAGGCCAAAAAGTTTTAAAAAGCTTAGCAAGCTATTAATTAAAGCGAAAAAAAACCCGACGAACCTGGTACTTCGTTAATTACCTTATTCCCCAGATTCTTTTTTAAGAAAAAGCCGATGTTACTTTTAATTAATTAAGCAATAAATTTACCCGCATAAACTTTTTAAAAATGTTATTATGCCGTAAAAAGGTTGCTTTTTCTATAGTTTTATACAATGTCGAAACTTATTATTAAGACCTTGAAGTTTATAAATAACGAATATTAGTAATAAGGCTACGGGCTAAAAAAAGTATTCGATAAAGAAAACGTCGGTAACCTGTTTCTAAGGTTAAAAGTATTTTAAATTATTATTTCTATTAATTGACCAAATTTTGAACATATTAATTAATCCGGGTTTACAAATCAACATATTTTTTTAAATGGTTCTAACGTTATTGATCGAATTTTTTTAAAAGTCCTTAAGTATTTATAAGGGTCTTAATAAATTTTTATGTATTTTCAGAAATTTAGCAACCCTTTTATTTAAATACAGATTCGGTAAGTTCATTTTTGTTGCGTATCGTTAGGGTTTTCTTTATTTCGTAGGTTAATCCTAATTCTTTTATCTTAATTTTAATGGTATTTGCTGTTGAGTTCAGTATAGAATCGTTGAAGACTAAATAAAGTTTAACTTTAAATAAAAATTAAATTAATAGTTATTTTTAAAAAAAATTGGAGGGATTTATAAAAACCGATATATTTAAAATTGAGTATCTAATTTCGTTATTTAATTCAGATATTCTTGGTAATTAAGTAAGCGGTTCTTTTTGGTTTCAAGAGTTTTTTTCGTGTGGAATTATACATTCTTTTATTTATTTGATATATATTTTCTATACCTTTAACGTAAAGGAAAATTAATATTTATTACAATAATTGTGGTACTTTCATAATAATTGGGATACTTAATATTTCTGTTCGTTATTAATATAATATGGGAACTAAACTTTTAATATTTGTGTAATTTTATTTCTTTATCCGCTAATTTAAAGGTGAAATACCGTAAATAGCCCCTAATTTATGCCTATTTGGATTATAAACTTTTGCCAAGATTCCGATATAAACATTATTTTTCTATTTAAAATAATTTATATTAATAATTCATATGTTTTCAAAATATGTTTAAGCAAGATATGTAGTGATTCTTTAATCTGTATTATTACTATATGGTAAAAATAAAAATAAAAAAGCACGAAAAAAAAGAATTAACAAATCGATACACAAGTATAAAAATGTTATTATGTGTCCCTTATTAGGTTTTTAATAATAAAATTAAAAGCATTTAAATTTTAAAGTCGTTTTATAATTGGTAATTGTTATAAATTTCTATATGGTTTATATTGTCGAGTCTTTGCTTTGCTGCATCTATTATATCATTATTGTTACTTGTTTACTATTAAACCTAGTTTTAAAAAATACGGTATATTTATTTTTAGGTTTTATCGATTTTTTTGGTGTTTAAATAACTACTGTTTGTATATATTTTGTCTTAATAACTTTTGTCACTTTTTGGGATTTATGAAGGTTTTAATTTTTTTAATTGTTATTATCATCATCATCATCATCATCATCATCATTATTATTATTATTATTATTATTATTATTATTATTATTATTATTATTATTATTATTATTATTATTATTATTATTATTAT